>CANNZV010001157.1:0-177208 GCA_947561585.1 Caprella mutica | reverse complement strand
CATTCAATTGTGAGCTTTTGTACCTGTGGATTTTTTCCTGTTGGAAATTGTTCTTTTGGCATTTTTACTTGTGAGCATTTTTCGTGAGCTTCTTTCTGTGGGCATCTTTCCAGGCACCAAATTATGCCAAAGTAACTTAAATATTCTTACCAAAAACCGTAGACTAATGAATAATAATTATTTCATGCACTCATGAAGGTACTCATGTACCTTATAGGTACTTTATAGATAATGAACAGTTATTATTATCTATTTACAGTATAATATTTGTTTATTACCATGTTTATACATATCAAAATAATTAATCAGCAGGCATTATTATCAGTTAAGTCAATAATCCAAGAGATATACTAACTTGTGATAATGTTGTCAGTAGATAATAATTAGCATTAACCTACAAGCAAATGTTTTATATAAAGATAGCTGTTCAACTTTTTTATTCCTGAAAATTATATCAGTAAGTGGCGTTGCAAATAATATATGTTAGTGATGTCACAAATTATATTTATTATAAAAAATAAATTATATATAATGTATTGCATACATATATTCATTATAAGTGGCCAGCGAAATAATGAAAATTAGGTAGCAATTAAGTTTAAAATTTAATATATAGTTTATAAATTTTATCTTTATATTCTTAATATAAACCATATTGTTTTTTTGGAGAAAAAGATTAAAAAACAGTATTTTGAACTAGCATGCCTGGTGAAAGAAACTGACTCGCTTCCTTACACATACGACTTCATAGCGGCCCTATAATCTATTGTCAGAACGATTTTTGGAATACAATTATTTATTTCAAGCATCGAAAAATTCTGAATGAGAACTTTTTGATAGAAAATAAATTATATTCAATGTTATTTTAAATTACACGAGTGTATGATATCCAAATCAAAATTACTATTTGATCAAGATATATAAAAAGGGGAATAAACTCAGAATTGAATTATAAATGGCACTACAACATTTAATCCAATTAACTGTTAAATCAATATAAAATTTAAATTTATAATAAACTTAATCATTCAAGTCCATGTTATCACAAAATATCCGATACCACAACAGTCTAATTATTTTCAACTTCAAAGGGTAGCCACTGAACTCCAATTACCAAACGAATGAACTAACACAATTTGTTCCGATGTTTAGATTGACTGAGTCGTAGATAAATTGGTAAAAGAAGTACGATTTAATGGAGTATGGGAGAAAATGATTTCAGAGTTTTAAGGTTATTTATTCTTTGATATATTAAACAATCAGAAAAAGCTACATATTTAATTTTGAAGAATGTACCTCATTTTTTTATATAAAGCAGATTTAGAAAGGTTTCTATTCAATATGATGTAAAATACATTATCTGAGAAAACAGAACTGATGATTTTCAGGAAATGTCAAGAGAAAACTTTCTTTCCATGTCATATTATTAAATATCTCTTAAATAATCACTTCAAATTATCGTTCCTGTTCCTAAAGAATAAAAAATAAAAATAAATAAAGCAAAGATATAACCTTCGGTAAGTTCTTTTCAATTATTTGAATAAAGATAATACTTTGCTTGACGATGTAGTGAGCATTAAATCCGTATATTTAGATAAGAAATATTACATTAACTTCAGTGAATTTTCTGTTGTATCCTTAGGCTTATATTAAAACAAAGGAAATTATAATAATATCATACTATGGGGGTGCGTAGTGATCTTCATCTCTACTTTATTATGTACTTATAATAAGAAAGGTTAATAGATGAAAATACATAACGTGCTGCAAATAATATTTCCAATAATGTTGTGCAAGATTTAGAAACCAATTCATATGAGTAATTAACACGAGATGCCCAATAATTACAACAATCTTTCTAACGTACTGTGGAACTCCTGTATAGTGAATCACCCTGTTTAGTAGTTTTCTATGAGTCTCTAAACAACAAATTAGATGTATTTCATTATAGAAGAGTTCTACCAGTACAGCTCCTCTATAATGAAGTCATGTGTAGTGAACCATCCTGATTTTTAGAGTTCTGAGAAATAAAATACCCCGAATAATGAATTTGTTTCATAAAGAAAGAAGATATTTTCTGTAGTCTAACATGAAAAGGACAGTTTTAAATTCATCTCTCCAATCCTATATAGTAGAGTAAACTAGTTGAAGTTCACTATAGAGGAGTTCTACTGCATATCAAATCAAAGATCAAACATTAGCGTTTATTTCGTCTATTTTAAATCCCACTTTATCAGAGTGCAAAGTAGACTTAGTGATTGAATATTCGGAACAGAAGAAGAGATGGGGAGAAGAGAGGAAAAGAGTTTGTTTGGTTATTCTATTATTTTGTTTGCGAGGAAAAGGAGATATTTTTAGTTGTGAAGGAATCTTTAAATTAGGTTGTACTTGTGTTGAAATTAGTAAACCAAGACTTTTAGGTAATTCAAATGTGTACAAATCAAATACCCATTGAGTACAGAAGAGTTATAATTCACTAACTCACTTGTTTTAAATATTAAAATACTGACATTTCAAAGAAAATATTACTCACTCACGCAGAGGAAAAATGTGAGGTAAAAAAATAAACTCTCTTATTTTCCTTTCTTTTAATATTTATTTACACATCACCTATTGTAACTCTATCACTGCCAATGATTGTTACTGTAATTAGTAATTATTTGTTAGGGTAATAAGTAATTATTTGTTATGGTAATTAGTAATCATCCTTTGTAGTACAGAGTCACGGCTGCTCTTCACACGGAACAAATTAAAAGGAATGAGAGACAGAGAAGATAAAGACTGTAACTGTAGAAAGAAAAAGAGAAAAGAGTGAAAAAATGGAGATTTATAAAAGTAAAATAAATTTGACTAGAAATTGAACCACACTAATTATCAGTATTATACATTATTTTGAACATTTTTTATTCTACTTTACTTATATCTAACGGTGGTAGTGCAGTAATTCAAAATGCATCTTGAAAGTTATATAGGTAATACAATATTTAATATTATATTGACTGTCATCCTGGGAATGCCGATTGTAAAGGATTGGAATCTTGGGTTGCCGATTGTAACCCAAATCCTAAATATCTATCCGAGTTTCATCATAGTTATTTATAATAGTTTTGAAAATTATGGTATATAAAAACACTAATAAATAGCTTCTAACATAATAAAATAATATTTTATAGCCAATTTTGTGTCCTATTTCAGTGAATATTTCAGTTCAATAAGTAATTATGAGAGAGAATAAATTCTATAAATGTATTAATTCTTTCCGTTATTTCCAGGATGGTTCAAATTCCTTATTCTAATCCCAATGCATTTTAGATGGTAATAATGATTAAGGCAATAATGATTAAGGCAGAAACTAAAGTTAAAAATACCAGTGAATTGTTTAGTAATTCCCTCGTGTATATTGATAAACAAAAAAATTACCCACTTGATTAATTATGACATAAAAATGGTATTAATTAGAAATATTTCAATAGGTAAATGCTGGTGAACAATGCTTTGTAAAAAATCATAGAATGTTCAGAATTTAAAAATATTTAAGAAACAACAGATGAAATGATTTTGTTTTATAATTTTTAACAAACATGAAGCAATTTCTAGCCAAAATATTTTCCTTTCCTTTTATAGCAATCATCTAATTAAGCGTGTTACTTCTGTTTTCTTTCTATCACTTCAAATTTTAATATTCTGCACAAGTCTTTAATGTGATTTAATTCAAACTTTGTAACGGCCTCTCGAAAACATTGATATTGTTTTTTTGTTCATCTTTTCTTTGCTCAGTTTGACACTTTACTTTGGGTCATTGTCTGAGACAAAGTTTACCGGTGAGGGAAGTGAGAGAATTAAAAGACAAAAAGCAAAAAAAAATTCCTCGTCGCATAATTGGATTGAAATCGATTAGATCAACATCGTCAATACCTCATCAAGTAAGAGATTTAGCTCATAATTTTGAAATCAAATCATTATCAAAATTAAAAGGATTTGGATGAGGTTTAATAAAATGAAAGGATTATAATTTATTCACTTTTAAACTCTTAAAATTAGGTATTACATCTGCAATTGCTCATCAGAGTGCGTTAAAATTTATTCATGTAAAAGAATCACTCAATTTAATGACATTCACTGTACACGGAAAGTGGTCATTTAATGTGGATGCTGAAAAGATCAGACATTTAAAATTTCATGATTAGTCCGAAATTAACCTATGTTAATCATATCCACTTTTCGATCTACTGTGAGTCCAATTAACAAGTGTTTGTGTGCTATAACTACATTCTAAGTATAAAAATACCTAACCTATTTAAATCATACGTTTGGTCAACACTATTTACCTTCATTGATTCATGCAAATCAAACCAGAAAGAAATATTCATGTTGTTCAATTTGTATTGCTATTTTCTGTCTGTTTAACCTATTTTGTGACGGACAGACCGACCAATAAAAAGAACGGCTGACAGATTGACCGACAGACGATCAGACAGACAAAAAACAATGCTATTTATTTTTCTTTTTAGTATGAATTTCCAAATAGAGTGTAAAAGTGTGACACACGTACAAATGGACTGACTGACGTGGCTCTTATTATAGTGTATATGTGTTTAAAATAATTAGCTTATAAAAAGACTTATTTGGTATGTGAAACAAAATGTATCGATCTGTAGTCTAATTCTGTACTGTAATAAATCGTTAGCTTCTAATTATTTATGTAAGACAATTTAATGTGGTAATGGATTTTCTTATTGATTTATTATTGATTATGATAATATAATATGTAAGGGATTAATAATAATAACATTTATTAAATAAATATATTTTAAATTCAATATCAGCACGTAATAATGAACAGATCGATAATAATCACACTATTCCATTTAGATGAGGTAAATAAAACTGTTCTGTTAAAATAATTTGAGTTTATTTAATTATACTTGATCTGTTTGTAATATGTTTGAGTTTGTAAAACATGTTTGAAATGTGTTTGTTTGTTAATTAGAGTGTTTCATACTGTTTTTGTATACTTTTATTCGAGCCAAACACTTTTAATTTCGAACATAGAATTAATTTAAATAATAATAATATACTTCATCATAATATGCAAGCATTGAGAATTATTTCTATTATACATACACGCGTAATAATTCAGCTTAATAAGACTAAAATATTTTGAATAATTTGCACATATATATTTCAATATTTTCTGACACCTTTACAAGAAGCACATATGTGCAATATGTTTCAATGATATTGTTTTCTTATAAAAATATTATCAACAGTATAATGAAAAATATTCTATAATGTATTTGATCTTTAGAGTACAGTTATTCGGCAGATACTTTTCCTGTGTAAAATTTCTTTTTTCTCATTTGATATCAGGCTGCTAGAAGTTTGTCTCTTTAGTAATTGATATACGAGGTATCCTTTAACCAATACGTTGCATGTATTGGTGTATTAGGAAGTTGATTGTAGATACAACAATGGATATGAACAAAAGCTTCTCTCTATTGTCTAAAGTTAACATAACTGATTTTGACGATTATGTATATAATAGTTGGTATTGATTTAATTATGAAATGATATGAGAGATAACATTTTATATTCATTTCACTGCAATTATAGCAAAATGCTAAAGTTTCTCTGGATCAAAGTTCAGAAATTCGAATGCAGAATTCGATGTTGAATCTTTTCCACTTTTTTTCTGCCTGTTCAGTCAGATAAAACTGAAAAAGTTGCTACAAGGGATAAACTAATGTCGGAATATTCAGTGGAATATTTTCCAAGGATAACGATTGAAGTATTTTCAGGTTAAAATACAGTATATTTATTGGGTGATTTTAATGAATTCAAGGATATATCCTTTGGACCGATTGACGAAATTAATTGAAATCAAGTTTTTTCGATCCATAGAATATTATAATACAAATGTTATAATACAAATATTATAATATAAATTTGAATTTTCAAATTCCATGCTACATGAAAAATACCCATTCATAACATTGTCAAAATGTCGGCAATGTCTGCTACCATTTCAATGCAACATTGATAAAAGATTAAAAAAAATAATCATTTTTACATTCGATTTCAAAATTCAATTTTAGGAATTTATTATTTACGTCAGCGATGGACTAACTTTTATATTAAATAAAGAATAGAAAGTAAGAACAGTTTATACTAACTAAATGTTTTCTAATCAAATATCATAGTTACTTAAAGCAATTTTTTCCTATAATATTTTATACTGAATAAAAACTGCATTTGATGGACTAGATCTGAGGTTTTTATTTCATAAGATATAATAAAATATCAATAACAAAAAATGTTCTTAGAATCAATGTGAATTAATAGTGATAAGATAATTAGAAAATGCAAATTAAGATGTACTTGGAATAGAAAAATGGACTGCACATTGGATAATAAATACCAAAAATATGAAGGAAGTGAATATTATTTTAATAGGAAAGTTGAGAAACATGAAGGAAAATAATAAATTAAACTGAGTCATACGGTAATATTGATGTATGAATATAAGATGAATTTTTAACACTTGAACGAATAACGATTCTGAGAGGACTGATCCGGTGGGATATTTATAGGTTAATCAAATACGACATAGACAATTAGTGTCACGGAGTTTCAGCAACTCAAGTCAATTAGCTTTTTAATTATGAATCTATTTTTCTCACCGGAACGTGACTCTCTGGCCATTGGTCTTTCAAGTGTGGAGTATATAATTAATATTCAATAATTTGTAACATCTTTTGACAAAATGTCCATAAACATCAAATTCATTAATATTCCAATAGAGACTATATAATATAGGAGAAAAATACAGACAGTTGTCACCGAATGATTTATATTACATTCTTAGAATATCTTCTATAACTTTACTGATTCTATTGAGATTACTTTTAATCTATTCTTCCATTAAAAATATCCATCATTATTAAATTATATATCTTTTCAATGAACTACATCACTAGATAACAAATATTTGAACGAATATCTACAGTTACTATTTCTAGTTTTTTGACGTGTCACACGCAATGTGCGATTTAAAAAAAAAAGATCAATAGAAGATCTTTCGTGAGTTATACCTTCAAGAGACAATGATGCAATGAATTAAATAGGAATCACTTAACAACACAGAGAGAAAATTAGAGTAGAGTTAGAAAGATTAGATGGAGTGTTCTCTAATCTTGATTTCCCCCACAATAACTTTTTCTCCAGTGTACTTTCCTTTGAGGAAAAAGAATGAAATGCTGAAGAAATAATCATTTGAGAACAAAATCATGGAATATATCTATTATTATAAGGTAGGCTTCAATCACTGGACAGCCACAGCACTTTGAAAGCAGATGTTGCCACAGGTTATGATACGGCAATGTGACTGTTATTAATTTCTGATTGATCTTTCAAGGGATACAACATCCACTTTTCGAGTACTGATAGTGTTGTTGAGTGTTTGAATACTGCAAAATTTACATTAAATGCATACGAATAACCAGAAGATATATTTAATGAATAGTTGCTTAGGATTATTATACTGTATGTTGAATAAATTATCAAATAGATATGATATTATGAAATAAATATAGAATTTAATTACGTGAATTATCAATGCAAATCTATTTTATTTCCTTCATACAAACTATTCCTGAACTGTACCCTTCTCACCAATCTCCAGTACGCGTATGACGTCATCCGAAACATTAGAATTTAATTTGTCTATTTTAGTTAAGGAGGCAAGCAGTACCTCAAGTTTAGTAATTTTAACTTCACTCACTGATTACCAAATGACCAAACTTGATAGTAAGATGGTGATACAAACCCTGTTATTGACATCATTTCACCACTGTAGAGAAAAGGGGGTAATGCCCAGTTATTGAACAGAGCAATTGATTGTCAAGTGATGAGAAGTTACGCAAATGATTAGAAAAGTTTGCGATAACAAATCAACAGGAATGAATACCATTAAAAAGTTTTACTGACTAGCAATTTATTAGATCTTCAGAGGGAGATAGATTAATTATTATTACGATCATTAATATTAGTTGGAAGTTAACAATATGATGCGTAAATTAACTATATATGATTTAAGCAATGAATAATATCATTATTTTACTGAATTATTATACTTATTCTATGCAAAGTAATGAAATAAATTAGGGGTCTGTTAATACGGTGGAAGTGTTCAAATCTTCAATTTGAAAAGTTTAATTATTGTTAATAAGAAATCATATTTCTTAGATTTTTTTTAAGAACTACTATTCAGAAATTATTGAGTAAATGATTTTTAATAGTAAAACTTGTTAAACATCATTAAAAAAATTAATGATTTCCAGTGGTATAGCTATATAGTATAAATGTATTATAAAATTAAAAGCTTTATACATGTACACAACAAGGAATAACATAAATGAAAGAGACAGCTAATATAAATATAATTTCCAGATTTGTCAACATTGATATGACTTGACTAATACTATAAAAATAAAGTCTACGGATTTTGCTTATAATATTTAAGTACTTCGGATAAGATAATATTACTTCGAATCATTTTTTATTTAACTTCAAATAATTTCTGTATGTTCGAGCCGTGAAAAATTCACCATTTGATAAATTCAAAGAAAGAATGTTTGTGTATAATTAATAAATAGTACGGGGAAAGTTTCATATGTTGTTAATGTAAATACTTTCCAAACAAAAGATAAAAAATCTCATAAGTATTTTCTCTGTTCAAATAGAAAATTGTATTTAGTAATTCATTAAATATTAAAATAATACCTTATTGTTTTAACTAATATTCACAATATGACGGTATTGTCACTGATATACTCGCTATTATTATTGTAACTATTATTCTCGTGTAGTGTCTGTTATACTGATACACTCGCTATTATTATTGTAACTATTATTCTCGTGTAGTTGCTGTAAGACTGACTTACTCGCTATTATTATTGTAACTTTTATTCTCGTGTAGTTGCTGTAAGACTGATATACTCGCTATTATTATTGTAACTATTATTCTCCTGTAGTTGCTGTAAGACTGATATACTCGCTATTATCATTTTAACTATTATTCTCGTGTAGTTGCTGTAAGACTGATATACTCGCTATTATTATTGTAACTATTATTCTCGTGTAGTTGCTGTAAGACTGATATACTCACTATTATTATTGTAACTATTATTCTCGTGTAGTTGCTGTAAGACTGATGTACTCGCTATTATTATTGTAACTATTATTCTCGTGTAGTTGCTGTAAGACTGATATACTCACTATTATTATTGTAACTATTATTCTCGTGTAGTTGCTGTAAGACTGATATACTCGCTATTATTATTGTAACTATAATTCTCGTGTAGTTGCTGTAAGACTGATATACTCGCTATTATTATTGTAACTATTATTCTCGTGTAGTTGCTGTAAGACTGATATACTCGCTATTATTATTGTAACTATTATTATCGTGTAGTTGCTGTAAGACTGATATACTCACTATTATTATTGTAACTATTATTCTCGTGTAGTTGCTGTAAGACTGATATACTCGCTATTATTATTGTAACTATTATTCTCGTGTAGTTGCTGTAAGACTGATATACTCGCTATTATTATTGTAACTATTATTCTCCTGTAGTTGCTGTAAGACTGATATACTCGCTATTATCATTTTAACTATTATTCTCGTGTAGTTGCTGTAAGACTGATATACTCGCTATTATTATTGTAACTATTATTCTCGTGTAGTTGCTGTAAGACTGATATACTCACTATTATTATTGTAACTATTATTCTCGTGTAGTTGCTGTAAGACTGATATACTCGCTATTATTATTGTAACTATTATTCTCGTGTAGTTGCTGTAAGACTGATATACTCACTATTATTATTGTAACTATTATTCTCGTGTAGTTGCTGTAAGACTGATATACTCGCTATTATTATTGTAACTATAATTCTCGTGTAGTTGCTGTAAGACTGATATACTCGCTATTATTATTGTAACTATTATTCTCGTGTAGTCGCTGTAAGACTGATGCACTCGCTATTATTATTGTAACTATTATTCTCGTGTAGTTGCTGTAAGACTGATATACTCACTATTATTATTGTAACTATTATTCTCGTGTAGTTGCTGTAGGACTGATATACTCGCTATTATTATTGTAACTATTATTCTCGTGCAGTTGCTGTAAGACTGATATACTCACTATTGTTATTGTAACTATTATTCTCGTGTAGTTGCTGTAAGACTGATATACTCGCTATTATTATTGTAACTATTATTCTCGTGCAGTTTCTGTAAGACTGATATACTCACTATTGTTATTGTAACTATTATTCTCGTGTAGTTGCTGTAAGACTGATATACTCGCTATTATTATTGTAACTATTATTCTCGTGTAGTTGCTGTAAGACTGATATACTCGCTATTATTGTTATAACTATTATTCTCGTGTAGTTGCTGTAAGACTGATATACTCGCTATTATTATTGTAACTATTGTTTTCGTGTAGTTGCTGTAAGACTGATATACTCGCTATTATTATTGTAACTATTTTTCTCGTGTAGTTGCTGTAAGACTGATATACTCGCTATTATTGTTATAACTATTATTCTCGTGTAGTTGCTGTAAGACTGATATACTCGCTATTATTATTGTAACTATTGTTCTCGTGTAGTTGCTGTAAGACTGATATACTCGCTATTATTATTGTAACTATTATTTTCGTGTAGTTGCTGTAAGACTGATAAACTTGCTATTATTATTGTAACTATTATTCTCGTGTAGTTGCTGTAAGACTGATATACTCGCTATTATTATTGTAACTATTATTCTCGTGTAGTTGCTGTAAGACTGATATACTCGCTATTATTATTGTAAATATTATTCTCGTGTAGTTGCTGTAAGACTGATATACTCGCTATTATTATTGTAAATTTTATTCTCGTGTAGTTGCTGTAAGACTGATTTAATAAGCAAAGAGAAGAGATTCCTACCAGTCAGCTGAGAGCTGCAGCAAAATATCAGAAAACAACAAACTCTGACTGTCCGTAACTCTTTAGCAGTCGAACTTTCACTGCGTAAACATTGGCACAAAAACAACCCGCAGGAAGTTAATCTATGTTTATATGAAACTAAACTCTATGTATTTCAAGGTAAATTGAGTATTTATTAAGCTAATTAGCAACAGACTAATTAAACTAATTTGAATAAATAGCAAATAAATTCAATTACCCCAATACTGATTCATTCGAACGCAATCTTTAGTAACAGTTTTTAATCTTCCAGAGAATTGAATTCGAAGTCTAAATTCTGTAACATGGAGGTTTGCAAAGTGATTTCAATTAGCATAGTAAGTGTGGAAAAACGGTAAATATTTTATAAATAAATTTCTTGCGAAATATGATAAGAAGTAATGGCCTAAAGATTCTACTTGTAGGCAGCATTTTTTTATTGTCAGTGATCCATTATAGATGAGATATAATAAAGAACAATAAAAAAGTATCTTTAATTAATTATTTTGCTCATCTATTAAAATATTCAAGTTCAATAGCTAGTTAGATTACAAACCAAATGAATTAATCAAAAGTAAATAATCAATTACCAAATTATTTCTTTGGTCGGAATTGCAACTGAAAAATACTTGCAGAAATTGAATGGAAATAGAAATCAAAGGGAGACTCTTGATTAAATGTAATCCTAATAAGATATTGTAATAAATATACCTTACCAACTCAGATTGAATGGAATATTTTCTTACCAATACCGTGAGTGTTAAATATATCTGAGAACTCTTCGTTCGAAGTCATAATTAAGTAAATGTTCTTGATTGATCTATATGAAATTTTGTTTACTTTTGTAATCTCATTATATTTTGAATTTAAATCTTGATAATAAAATCCATTCATCTAGTAAAGGATTAACCTCGATTTTTTAAACTAAATGCCATATTACTGACATTAAATGAAATTAAATACAAAAGACTTCTAAAAAAAAGTTTGTAATAAAAGAGGTTTAATGAACAAATTGACCTACCTACCGTAGCCCTCCAGAGAATTTAACGAAAAGAAACACAAGCACCGGTGATTGCACTCACGGATGGAAGAGTAAAATGAAGAGGTGATTAAAGTGAAGCGTTCAAGCCTGCGAAAATGAAGATCTAAGACTTTGTAGTTGGAGAGTATAACTCTATCTCTGTCGTCTAAAACTGCAAGTACCTAAAGCGATAGAAAAAAGGTGAATACTGTACAAACTTTATATAAGTAAACACAAAATACAAATTTCAACACTGAGTTAATTACAACTAATGTTTCCCTCTCTTTTAAAAAAAAAAATCAGCTTAGAAACTGGAAACTGTCAGGTGTGAGCGGTTGATGAATTGGGACGTTGAACATTTAAAAGAAATAAAAGAAAGTTCAATTAGCTCTGTAATCAACTGTACTAAATTAAATCTGTAAAAGGTGGTTCCTTTAAGGTTAGAAATTAAAAGGTTACCACCACTAAGAATATTGTTTTGAAAATATTTTTCCTTGCGGAAAAAGTTTTCAATACATTTTATTTAAGGTTACTAACTCATTGATTGATTCACTATGGATAATAATCAGTAAGTATATCGAGGAGCGTGCCAACCGATAAGAATTGATATTTTTCTAAGAATACGCAAAAGAATATCAGTTTGCCCTCAAATCAAGTATTTAAACCGTAATTTATAGTTAAGATGACTGATACATCTGAATGTAAGTGAAGATGCTTATATGAAGCTTGACTTAATCGTATACAGTTATAAATTTCAGTATAACTAAAAATCATGAATGCAAAATATAATAACTAATACACGCATTTTAATTACTATTTTTTCATAAAGTGAATCACAATTTACAGCATGAATTAAATTACAGGGATTATCATCTCTACTACTAATTAACAAATTTCAAAAACTGAATAACTCCGATAGAAAATATAAAATTAAAAGCATGCTTGTTTTTTTATCAGGAGAGATTATTGTAAATGCATTATGCGATTATTAATTAAAATTCCATGCCTTGCACAAATAGTGTGTAAATGGTTCAGAAAAGTGAGAACAGTAATGCTATACCATTAACTGTTTTAATTATCATTTAATGTAATACTTCATAGTATTATTCGATATTTTGTATATTTCGATTTCAATTTACTTTCTAATAGTTTATAAAAAATTTGATGAATGGAATAATGAATCACAAAGAGGTATTCAAACTCAATGTTAACGTTTATATATCAAATGGTCTTTTCAACATTAGGGAAAGGAATGATGATAGATAGTACATATTCCATTTATTTTTCCTATTCGAAAGATTGAGTCCTAAAAAAATTTCATATATGAATTAAATCGCCTTTAAGAAATAGTGGTTGTTCTTTGACTATTAATCTTTTCGATCGGTCGATATTTATTCTTTCATGAACTAGTTAGTTAAATATTTCCAATATTATAAAAGCATGTAACTAATCCATAAGCTAATAGATAAAACAAAACCATAACATCCATGTTAATAGTGAACCGTTTGGCTCTACGGATGCTATCAAAAATGGGATCAATAAATTAAGATGCTTAGGAAGTAGAGCATAAAAGCAATTATAGAACATGGAGTCAATATCAGCATTTCAATGATATGGTGGGCATTAGAATTGAATACTTGGTATTTCAGATGATAAAATAACAAAGTTAATATTCAGGAACATTTTACAGATGAATAATAAAACGAAATTCTGCTTTGAAAAATAAAAATTCATTTTAATTGTTTTATTTTCTCTACACGAAATGAAAATTTAAAAGGTTTTGGATGATAAATAAATTTAAAAATTTTCAGCAATAGTTGAATTATGTCCATTTATATGTGTTCATTGATTGCTTTGAAAAATAACGAATAATAATGTAGTGATTATCGAATCAGATAGTCTATCAAGTAGGCAATACAGTAACATAATTATGAAATACATGAACAAAAAAATTCATTAATTCAATATGCTTCTTGGAAATGAATAAAGATAAAACTATTACTGAAATTGGTAAGTCCAATAATATTTTAGGAACATTCACACAGTTCTATTGAAAAATAGAAAATACGTACTGTACAATCATTAATTCATGTCAATAATATGCAGTAAAAAATAGTATGATATTTATCTGTAACATTGAAAGTCGTCAGAATATAAGCTTATCATCTTTCTAATGGAACTATTAAAAATTCTATATTTTCAATAGATATAGAAAACACACTTTTAAATATCTGCTATGAGGGAATATCTATATATTAACATATAAATAATTAATTAGTGATAAACTATTTCATCTTTGATATATCAATCGAAGATAGAAGTCAATTTAATGGAATTTATTCTTTAACATGTAATTCACAAACTAACCTGCAAAAATGGAAGTTTACTCATGTTTTATACATAATTAACTTTAATTGATAAATTTAATGAATTAGTATCTTATTTTTCTATAATCCTGTGATCTACAATTTCTATAACCCAAAATATCCGATACTGCAACAGTCTAATTATTTTCAACTTCAAAGGGTAGCCACTGAACTCCAATTAACAAACGAATGAACTAACACAATTTGTTCCGATGTTTAGATTGGCTGAGTCGGTACAAAAAAACTGAATATGATTAAGGTATTGATTGCTTAATATTAATTTTCTCTCTTGTAATACGCATTTCCATTTTTTTATCAATTGGATGAAATGTTTGATAATTTTCAAATCGAAGTGATACATTGTTTGCTGTGATACAATCCTAACATTTGATCGGAGCTTCTGCTTCGGAAATGAAAAGAAAACAAACTTGAAGAAGCAGCCAGATAGAAAAGTTGCTCTATGAGCTTTGAGCATAGATTATTTTAAATCCATTTTGATAAATAAAATATGAACAGTTTTATCTTACTTTTTATTTTATATTATTTAATCATATATATCTACTCAATTATCATTGTAGATAAATATTATTAAAAAATGTAGATTTCCCAAGTCAATTTGCTCAAACTTTATCATGCTAAAATGTTAGGCCTTTCCATTTTTGTACATAATCAATGTTCATGTTCATCGCTCAATTACTAATGCCTCATGAAAAAATATAAATGAACGAATGAGTTTAAAAAACACAAAAGCACAAACATCTGTCCATTTTTTAATAAACACTATACAAAGAGTAAACTGTGTCGGACATGAATGTTCGATGTTAGACATTTGCTGTCGATCAAAATCAATTCAGGAGCAAAGTCCTACCTTAGTGAGAAAGAGGGAACAGTGAAAGAGGAGAAAAGATAAAATTTATATGGACAAAGTTAAACGATTAGAAAAGCTATATATAAGGATAAATGTGAAAAAAAGACGAAAGTGTAAATATGTTTAAATGAATTTGAAACATTTATTTTATTACGGATTCCCTCAGGTAAGCAAATTCAAGAATACTAAACATATTGATCATATTTAGTGATTTATTCTGAGCATGAAAACTGGTTTGCTAGATAAATGAATAATATTAATTTGCTATTTATATGAAAATGAATTCTAATTACTCTGAAAAATCATAGAAATTTACAATTAATAAATATAACATGGAGATATTATAGGATATATAGGAAAACGTTATATTAAAAATATATTTTAATATTTTTAAAGTTTTTAGCCGTTTACGTCTGTAAATATATAATACTACGAACTTATAATTTTCTTCACTTATTTACGAGGGATGTCCTAAGACATTAGTGTCGATAAATTAAATATCGATAAATTACTGAATTGCCTAATAACTCTATCAAAAGTCTAATTAATCTGATGCAGTACATCATCAAGTACATCAAATTACAAAATGTAGTTATATGTCAGGTCCACACAAATAGCAAATCCATTTTTCTAAAATAATGAGTCCATATTAAATATAGATTACCATAAATTACTATAATAATATATAATAATACACTTGTAAAGCACTTATTATATAAACTTGTAGAGTTTATATAACTCACCATACTGAAGGTCTGTAATGACTATGAAACAAATACAAATTTTTCTCTGAAATAATCTGTCAGTGTCCGTGAAATCGCGAACAAAAGCATTCGGACACGAGAATCCGAACTGTTCGTGTATTTCAAAATGATGGATAATTGGTTTAAAAAAATATACTGTCTGTGACTGCTATTAGTATGAAGATTTATATAATTGTAATACATTGAATAAATTTGAAACTTTTAATAAATTGTTCATCCAAGTGAAATGTTTTCATTGATATGTTTGCAATTTAATTTTAATAATTATTTATATAATTGAGTCAATTCCATTAACGATTACTACTTTAGGTGCCTACCTATTGATAAGTCTAAGATATTTGGAAGTTCATTCTAATTTAAACTAGGTACTAACCTACATTTTTTTAGTTAGTAAACGAAACATTATCCAGACACTCACCGTATTCTGTTAGTGGATTTTGACATAACATGAAAAGTGAGCGGTAATGTAGGTTAGCACTCAGCTTAGCATTTTTTTAAATTTAAGATTATTTCAAATATCGCTATATTATAAGGAAGTACCTAACCATAACAACATGCTAAACATTTTTCAATGGATTATAATGCAGAATCGCGGACACGGACATTCCCATTAACTCTTCATATTGCACTGGTTTGGACAGACAGAAATGAGATTGTCAGTGTTGTTCTTTCGGATAAAGGTGTTTCTAAACTGAAGTGATTTGTGGGAACTTCTGGACGGGGCTTAAGAGCCGCATTTTGTTTCGTAGCATAGCTACTATCATTCTCCTGTTACCGACAGTTTCTAATTTTCATCTTCATAATAATAGTCTCTGTGATGTTTTGAAGCGAAGAGTTAGATGCGGTTTGGGGAACACTAAACAATGACTAGTGAAATGAGGAGGAGGTTTAAACAAGTATAAAATAATACATTCATAAATAATTTTTAATTAAATTAAATCATAGATAAATTGAAAAATTGATAAATGAATGTATTGATTTATCTATCTTTAACATGGATGGTTAATTTTATAGGACTTTAGGTGTATAAAATCATGCATTCTTCACAATAATTATAGTTGCATTATGAAGAAATATAATTAAATAATCCAATTCACTCATACCGGCGAAATGGGGATAAGTCAAATAATCGCCAAAATGTGTTATGACGGCTAAAAAATTGCCTGAACGGCCTACTTTGCTGGCGGAAAAAGTGGATATATTTTGAGCGAATATGATTGTCATCATGTCAGAAAATCTGTGAAAACTGAAAGTTTCTTTGAACTTTATAAGCGATTTTCTCAATAACTGTTTTTTGGAGGTACTCTCTCTTTCAACAGCAAGAGTGACTTAATCAATTGAAACTACATTTAAGTTAACAATACTTTGAATTTAAATCAAAGCTCAAAACACAAATTATGTTTACTATTTGTAAATTATCAAAAAATATGAACTTATTTATTGTATATCGTATGAAACTGCTTAATTATGTAACAATCAGATCTCAAATGGCTAATCTAGTTACTGTGCGATATTTGTAGTACGTACAGTGTTTTCCAAAAAAGGACTGTGCATGTTTCATAATTATTATTGATATAACTGATTTAAAATCTATATCATCTGGTATTTTCAAACATGGAAGTTTCTGAAAAAAATGATATCAATAGTTGTATAGGAACTAAATGGGGGAAAAATATTACCTCCTCCTTTTCACACTCAACTACCCGATTCAAAACGGAACAAAAATAATCCTGTGTTAATGAGGTTATTGAACACAATATACAGATGCAAATTTATTATTTATCCTAAACTACTGCTTTTGGCTTTGATACCAGTGTAGATGTTAATTACTTCATTTAAAGCTGCTCCAAATTTATCTTTTTCTCTCCTAAAATCATTTCAGAAAGTTTCCGAGGCAGTTCCAATCGAATGCAAAATTTATCTCTTCGCTGTTCTCAACTTCACCGGACTTCAATTGGATTGGTTTACACTTTACGGGGATATCTATAGATTGGAAGAGAAGTTGGATGAGCATAATGACAACATTTAGTTGCTCATATCAAAATTGCTCCTAAATTCCAATGTTCATTGTTCAAACACTTTTTTTGTAGAAAAAAAGGATGTTTTTTGAACGATATAGAAGATAAATTCATTATCGTATGCATAATTTAGTATAAGGATATTTTAACAAAAGAAAAAAGAAATATATTATATTGAAAATTAATTTTCGGAATTAAATAATTATCACTTGAGAGATATTTTGATAAATTACCAACAGTAGAAAATAGTCATGATAAATGTTACCTGCAGATATCATTCAGTCTCTGAGTAAATGATCCCTAACAGCCCTAAGATTGAGGGAAAACATTGCATTTATCACTCTGTTTTCGAAAATGAATTGCAAATAATTTGGGCACTTGTGGAATAGAATAGAAAGAGAATTAGAAAAAAAATAAAAACAGAAGGATAAACATGATGGATATGAAGAGAATTAGAGATGTTTACTGTTTAGTGCGAAAATAAACATGAGATACAGATCACCTAAACGTTTAAACAAATTCTTTATTAGAATCATGCACATTGACCTTGTGTTAATTCACACGAAATATTCCAAATAAAGAAAGTGAATAGAATCAAAATTATGAATATAATCTAAATTCCATTTCCAAAAATATTGTAATTAATATTGAAAGAATAAATTGTGATAATAAATTGTAGGAAATACAATAAACACTAAGTTGTAAATTAGAATATAAAATATTTAAATAGATTTACATTTTCATTTGAATTACATTTATGCATTAAATTTAGTCACCATATCACCAAACAGTGACTTGAACACGTCAGGCTAAAGTCACCATATCACCAAACAGTGACTTGTAAACAGTAGACAAAAGTCACCATATCACCAAACAGTGACTTGTACACAGTAGACAAAAGTCACCATATCACCAAACAGTGACTTGTACACAGTAGACTAAAGTCACCATATCTCCAAACAGTGACTTGTACACAGTAGACAAAAGTCACCATATCACCAAATAGTGACTTGTACACAGTAGACTAAAGTCACCATATCACCAAACAGTGACTTGTACACAGTAGACTAAAGTCACCATATCACCAAACAGTGACTTGAACACAGTAGACAAAAGTCACCATATCACCAAACAGTGACTTGTACACAGTAGACTAAAGTCACCATATCACCAAACAGTGACTTGTACACAGTAGACTACAGTCACCATATCATCAAACAGTGACTTGTACACAGTAGACTAAAGTCACCATATCATCAAACAGTGACTTGTACACATTAGACTAAAGTCACCATATCACCAAACAGTGACTTGTACACAGTAGACTAAAGTCACCATATAACCAAACAGTGACTTGTACACAGTAGACTAAAGTCACCATATCATCAAACAGTGACTTGTACACAGTAGACTAAAGTCACCATATCACCAAACAGTGACTTGTACACACTAGACTAAAGTCACCATATCACCAAACTGTGACTTGTACACAGTAGACCAAAGTCACCATATCACCAAACAGTGACTTGTACACAGTAGACTAAAGTCACCATATCACCAAACAGTGACTTGTACACAGTAGACTAAAGTCACCATATCACCAAACAGTGACTTGTACACAGTAGACTAAAGTCACCATATCATCAAACAGTGACTTGTACACAGTAGACTAAAGTCACCATATCACCAAACAGTGACTTGTACACAGTAGACAAAAGTCACCATATCACCAAACAGTGACTTGTACACACTAGACTAAAGTCACCATATCACCAAACAGTGACTTGTATACTATAGACTAAAGTCACCATATCACCAAACAGTGATTTGTGCACATTAGACTAAAGTCACCATATCACCAAACAGTGACTTGTACACAGTAGACTAAAGTCACCATATCTCCAAACAGTGACTTGTACACAGTAGACAAAAGTCACCATATCTCCAAACAGTGACTTGTACACAGTAGACTAAAGTCACCATATAACCAAACAGTGACTTGTACACAGTAGACTAAAGTCACCATATAACCAAACAGTGACTTGTACACAGTAGACAAAAGTCACCATATCTCCAAACAGTGACTTGTACACAGTAGACTAAAGTCACCATATAACCAAACAGTGACTTGTACACAGTAGACTAAAGTCACCATATTACCAAACAGTGACTTGTACACAGTAGACTAAAGTCACCATATCACCAAACAGTGACTTGTACACAGTAGACTAAAGTCACCATATCACCAAACAGTGACTTGTTCTCAGTAGACTAAAGTCACCATATCACCAAACAGTGACTTGTACACAGTAGACTAAAGTCACCATATATCCAAACAGTGACTTGTACACAGTAGACAAAAGTCACCATATCTCCAAACAGTGATTTGTACACAGTAGACTAAAGTCACCATATCTCCAAACAGTGACTTGTACACAGTAGACTAAAGTCACTATTTTAGTCTCGTGTAACAAACGAGAAGAGACAGCAAGGAGCATTAACTCAATGAGGGACAATTTCAAGCTACAAACTTTCGAATGGGAAAATAGAAGCGTTCTAACCAGTCTAGCTCAGGGTCATCAACAATTGGGTGAACTGTGCAGTCACTGAGTTAATACAGGTAAAAATTACAGGTTAAGTGATATTACTGGGAGAAATAACGGAAAGAAAAAAGTTCAAAAAATACAGAGGAAATGTAAATATTAGTGAGAGTAGTAGTAAAGATAATAATCATCCTAATTACGTTATATGGAATTTGTTGTCTCAGTAACTCTAAACTTTGTCCATCAACTGATCAACATACTCTGAGTCAACTAGTTTATGCAATGAAACAAACAGTGAAGAAGGAAGAAGAATTAGTTGAAGAATTCTCTATTGAAGAATTTTTTTATTGAAGAAGAAGAATTCTCTATTGAAGAATTAGTTAAATATTTCTATTGATAAGATTCCTAAAGTTATTGTTCTTACAAACAATAAAACATTAATGTTTTTCAATAAATATTACGAGATATAGTTGAAAGTTTCTGGCGCCAAATCTAATAAACACACCATGACGATATTGTCACTGATATACTCACTATTATCATTGTAACTATTATTCTCGTGTAGTTGCTGTAAGACTGATTTAATAAGCAAAGAGATTTACAATTTGGTCAGTTAATGATTCAAATAGAATTTCTGTATTCTTTGTAAGCCTGGCAAAGTAAAATATTCCAAACATTATTTACTAACAGCACTCAAAGCATCACGGGTAAAAAAAAGATTCATTTATAATTCAGGAAATCTTCGTTATGTCCTCATACTAAATGTATCAATATGCATTATGAAAAAGACACCAAATACAGTGTCAGATGGTTCCTTTATTTTGTCACTGGACTTCACTAAGATCCACACCAAAGAACTGAAGACTCTGCAAACTATTTATAAAATTCCGTTAAGGTGATCAATTACCTCCTAACGCATAAGGCACTGCTGCCTAATTGTAGATAAGACCTGATCATCAGAGAGAAAAGAGAAGAAAATAGAATAGAATGGAGTGGTCTAATGGTTTCAAATTCGATGATGTTTTTTCTACACAGTTTATTTTGATATACTGATTACAGTGTGAAAATCACTGAAAAATTCATCATCTGCTGGTTTAAAAGTAAGAAAAGCTGATGTTCTCTATGAGACTAAACCTGGACTATAATGATGAATATTTTGCATCTAACCTTGTAAAGTTTTGCATCTAACCTTGCATTGTAAAGGTGTTTTAATAAGATTGTTTTCTTGCAACCAACTTTCAGAAGAGATTTCGAGAATCTTCAATCTTCACCTTTCGAATCGAAATTTTCTCTCTATTTCCATAGCATTATATGCCATTAAAAAAGATAAATTCCATTCACAGGCTCAACTGGTACTTTTTTTCAATATTAAAGCAAATTTTCGTTTATTTAAATCCCCCTGTTTATCAAGTTTTCAAATATAGTGAGAAAAACATAACAAATTAAAGAGGAAAATGAAGCAAACCACAAATCAATGTAACCAAATAAATTCAATTATTATCATAAAGCACGGTAAATATTAATACTAAATTTCACTACTTCAATAGAATCTGAATATTCAATACCCTTTCATAAAATTCGTTTTATATCAATTTATGACAGAGTGAAGTAATGAATAAAAAAGAAAAATCAACGGATTTTACTAAGAGTATTTAAGTATCACATTCTTGTAATTTTACATTATAAAAGGTTAATTTCCAGACAATAACTTATAAGGAAAATGAAATTATACAAAATAAGGAACTCAAAATATAGAAATTTTGAATCACAACAAAACATAATAGGTATTATTAGGACTGTTTTGAATAAAATATAATACACATTAGAAATATAGGGACAATTTAGAAATATGGTGGGGCCATCAAAGAATAAGAATTGAAAAACACCTAACCTGCTATAGCCCCTCCTATATAACTTTCATTCTGGTACAGACAGATTTTGGATAGAAACCCTGGAAATTTACTCCATTAAAAAGTTACCGATGTGTAAAGATGTATTGTCCATCACAGTGAGATAATCTTATAAGAGTTCTCTAGTTTTCCTGATTCACAAAGAAATAATCTGTCAATAGACTCTACAGAAGAGAAAGTACACCTATATCGGTATATAATCATAACTAAACGATTTGAAAGCGTAAAAAAAAATAATCTAACTGAACTATGCAACTAAAAATTCTGATTCATTCTAAAAGATTATATCCTTCCAAATCATTAAATTTTAAAAATATCTCATATTTACAACTGATTTTCACTGTAACTTTAGCCTCTCTTTTGAGTGTCAAAACAACAGCAATAACTTGCCTGATGAGATGAATTGCTTCTATTAAATTGGTGATAAATAGGATTGTGTTCGTGACCAATTATTGGTGCTTGATTGTAATAGATTCAGAGTTTTAAAAATATCGATATAATTTAATATCTCTTAGTCAAGCAGTCTTCTTTAAAATAGATATCTATTTCTTTTTCGGATTATTTTTATTAATTTAAATTCAATATCAATCTAATTCATTAATTGGTTGATGTAGTGAGAATTTCTATGTTGTGAAGAAGGCTTACCAATCTCCTGATGCTGTCAGCAAGTTTGTGATTGGTAATTATGAGCAGTGAGTCATTCTTTTGTTTCTTTTATTTAGTATTTGACAGTGAAAATTATCATATGTTCATATATTACAATAAGAGAGATAGTGTGTCTATTTGAGTTTCGTTAATTAGCAAATTACTGCATTCATGCACGAAGTAGCTTTCATGCATCAATGACCACAATGAGAGGAGTAATGAGATATTAGTTTGGATATTATTGTCTATTGGAATACTTCTTCAAGATCCACATAATAATTTTAATTTATAGAATATACTGGCTTCGAAACAGATTAATTTTCAATTTAACCGATTAATTCATTAGGACTGGATGAGAAATGATATTTTTATACAAATGCTAATTCTCTCACTGTCTATACAGCTTCCGTATGTTATTTACTTATTATTCTGACTTTCTATTTTACCTGAAGCGACTCATTATAAATTATTCTGTTATTAAAATCTCTTGACAAAACTAATCTGAAAATGACTCATGATTATTTTTCTCTCTCATTAACTCTGTTTTCATAAAGTTTTACGTATATTCATGAAAACAATTCAATTAGTTTGATTTTGATAACATCTCAAACTATGAATTTATATACTGTAGCTACAGCTTATTTCGCAAAAGAAAGAAATTTCTACATGCTTCCTGTTTGAGTTTTCCTTAAATTTAGTAATTAATAAAATGAATTAAAAGAGATAAATGTGAAAACTTTAATATTTCGAATTATAAATATATAATAATTAAATTTGGTCAATTGATATAAACTTTATAAAATCTCATACATCGAAAGATTAAAGTTGATGGAATGCTCCTAAGAGAGAGCACTCAAGCCATCAAGTGTGTTCATATTAACTATTTCCCGACCTCAACCTACTCCTAGCCAGGTGACTCAAGTCTGGCCAGTAACCACTTGTTCAAACAGGGAATATATTGCAAAGAGTCAGTGAAGAACGTGAACACAGGACATCTCTGACGTGAAGGGAGTACTCATACCACTGTGCTACCGAGAGACTAAAACTAATTGAAATTGTTTCTAACCCTCACTCAGTGTAGAGGTACATATGATAACTATTACTCATCTTTTGTTAATATATATTAATGCATTTATTTTGAATTTTACTTCATAGTAACACAATATACGGAATTGATATTATTCCTTGAAACTTCAGGTGTCTTTCAAACTCAACTTCAATAAACTTTTCACCAAAACTTCACCAGAGTTCTGTGCCTCTCCTTTAATCGGAAAACAAATATATAACGTCTGTAAGTACCTGATTCTGCCACAGTCTCTGCCATGGAGGGAGAAGATGGAAGGGGGAAGAAATATGACCACTGTATCAACTTTGAATAGTAACATACCGAAATGTATGTTTTACATACTTATATAGGGGCTGAACTTGAAGTTAGATTTTTTTTCCGTTCGATAAAGATGTTTCGATGTATTATTAACTATAAAATGGTATATTCACTTATAAATCTTTGCAATTGAAAGATAAGACGTAAGGGAAAAGAAATCTCTGGCCTGGATCTGACCTGGAAATAAATTTCATACTGTAGTGTATGAAAGTAAATTACAATGATAGTTTCATTCTTGCCAAACGTTTCTACATATTATTGTTATGCATACTCCTTTCTTCAATTTGGAAGATATAAATCATTTGAAAGAAATTCATAAGCAATATGTCTGATTAATTTAATTTTACTGAAGATCCTCCTCTCATCCGATGCATGAAATGGTTATAGGTATCTACAGCCCCTTAGGGAGACCAGAGGTCATCCTTTGTAGATTTATTAAGGGGATATTTCCTCCTCTTTTATCTCTTTATTGAAGATATTTTGTGACAGAAATAATGTCTGGAGTAAATAGTATTCAGAAGAGAAAAATTCAACAATCTCTATCATTCCTCTTTTGAATAATAAAAATTGATAGAAAGTCAATAATTTTGTATTCACAAATGTAGTTTTTATGGATTAAAAAAAGTGACTTTTTGAAAAATTAATAAAAATTGTTCTCAATGTTAGAAAGTTAAATTGAATGTAAACTCAGAGAAATTCTGATGCACTCAGGTGCTTCGAGTTCACCCTATGGCTTTGTCTCTAAAGAGAGGCGCTTTAGTGCTTCAAATTATAGTGTGATTGCACTAAAGTGCATCTGTTAGATGCACTTTTGAGTCTTAGCTATAAATTTGTTAAAATAATTACTTTCATCAATTTAGCAAATGAATATTTGAGACACTAAAGTGCATCTAACTGATGCACTTTAGTGCATTCAAACTATAGTTTGATGCACAAAATTGTTTCACTTTTAAGCCAAAGCCATAGGGTGAACTCGAAACAACTGAGTGCATCAGTTGGAGTTGTTTATTTTTCTCAGTGTAGGATTAATAAATAAATATATACTTTAGAGTTTAGTTCCATACAGTTTAGAGCTGTATAATCATTGCATGTTCCGTAGAAGATGTTCCGGAGAGATAGTATTCATGTCAAATATTATAAGTACTTTCGTCTCTTCTTTTTCCACATCCTAATAGGATTGAGTTCAATTAAGAGGTTTCTCTCGACTCTCAAATCAATGTGAACTCTGCAGTGTTTTTTCAAAGGACACATCAAAGGTTTCGGTAATATGTGTATATAGCAGAGATACTTAAACAAATTAACTTCATGATTCAATACCTTGCAGCTAATTAGCTACGTGATGTGGGTGCTGGAAAATAAAATTTTAAACTCCTAATATATTATGCAGAGTAAGATTATTACGATAATTATATTACAGTGTCTATTTGAAAATAAAAATCAATAGATTTAGAGAATCGAACAATCGTCTCATATTCTTACATCAACTGTAGAAAATTTATAAGACTTCATAAGGTACAATATTTGATAGGAAATTGAAATTGCAAAATTTATACCATAGTTATCGGTATAGGACAAAATAATTGATTTATTTACTTTAGTATCATTTCATTACTTCTTTAATTTACATTGTCTTTTTAGTACTCATCAATAACATGGTTTTGAAATTAAATTATTAAAAATAACTGTTAAAATTGCCCTACTTTTCATTTTCAGATTTAAGAAATGAAAAAACATGCAACATTCAGAAACTATTTTAATTTGACCTAAAAGACATCAAACACTCGAAGCTTCTGATGTTTGAATGTGTGGGTGAATGTGTGTAGGTGTATGAGAGTGTAGGTATATGAGTGTGTAGGTGTATGAGTGTGTAGGTGTATGAGTGTGAAGGTGTATGAGTGTGTAGGTGTATGTGTGTGTAGGTGTATGAGAGTGTAGGTATATGGGTGTGTAGGTGTATGAGTCTGTAAGTGTATGAGTGTGTTGGTGTATGAGTGTGTAGGTGTATGTGTGTGTAGGTGTATGAGTGTGTAGGTATATGAGTGTGTAAATGTATGAGTGTGTAGGTGTATGTGTGTGTAGGTGTATGAGTGTGTAGGTATATGTGTGTGTAGGTGTATGAGTCTGTAAGTGTATGAGTGTGTTGGTGTATTAGTGTGTAGGTGTATGAGTGTGTAGGTGTATGTGTGTGTAGGTGTATGAGTGTGTAGGTATATGAGTGTGTAAGTGTATGAGTGTGTAGGTGTATGGGTGTGTAGGTGTATGAGTGTTTAGGTGTATGGGTGTGTAGGTGTATGAGTGTGTAGATGTATGAGTGTGTAGGTGTATGAGTTTGTAGGTGTATGAGTGTGTAGGTGTATGAGTGTGTAGGTATATGAGTGTGTAAGTGTACGAGTGTGTAGGTGTATGAATGTGTAGATGTATGAGTGTGTAGGTATATGAGTGTGTAGGTGTATGAGTGTGTAGGTATATGAGCGTGTAGGTGTATGAGTGTGTAGGTGTATGAGTGTGTAGGTGTATGAGTGTGTAGGTATATGAGCGTGTAGGTTTATGAGTGTGTAGGTGTATCAGTATGTAGGTGTATGAGTGTGTAGGTGTATGAGTGTGTAGGTGCATGAGTGTGTAGGTGTATGAGTGTGTAGGTGTATGAGTGTGTAGGCGTGTGAGTGTGTAGGTGTATGAGTGTGTAGGTGTGTGAGTGCTGCAAGAATAATGTTTTCTATGTAAAATGCCTTTAAGGTTAACTCTTCTCTGATTGGTCGGCTTAAGGAGGAGGAACCAAAAGGGGACAGAGTACTAAACCGTTAGTGCTCCATCCCATGTTTTCTCCTCTTCCTTTTATATAGTTATTACTTAAACTTATTCATCTTTCAAGTAGTAAGTACTATGATACTCTCAACATAGCTGTACAAAAAGTTGGAAATGTCAAATCTCAAAACTTCAGTAAATGATGCATCGATAAGTAGACAAAGCTGTTCTTGCGAGACAAAGGTGTTCTTTCGAGACAAAGCTGTTCTTTCGAGACAAATCTGCTTAAGACGAGACAAAGCTGTTGTGGGCAAGTCATAGCAGAAGGTAAAAGTTTCTTCCTAACTTATAATGCAGACCATACGTGGTAACTTGAGAGGAAAGAGAACAAAACCTATAAACAACTTATCTATTGTCACCATCGACATCGTATCTATTGAATATATAAGAATTGGAAGATCTGTAGTTCACTATAAGACGGGAATGATTGAATAACATGTCCACTGTCCAGGGTGTTTTCAAAACCACTAACTCTTTCCATTTGCATATAATACAAGAACTAATAATCCGAGTGTATTGCAATGAAATTCATTGAAAATAGAAAATATGGTAGTTATTTTCTCATTTTATGAACGATGATATATTATAAGTGTTTTCCTTTTCTTATATTGATTTCTTATACAGCTTAGATATTAATTATTACCGGCAATTTAGCAGTATATCACACTATACCATCAGCAGTATATCACACTATATCATCAGCAGTATATCACACTATATCATCAGCAGTATATCACACTATATCATCAGCAGTATATCACACTATACCATCAGCAGTATATCACACTATATCATCAGCAGTATATCACACTATATCATCAGCAGTATATCACACTATATCATCAGCAGTTTATCACACTATATCATCAGCAGTATATCACACTATATCATCAGCAGTATATCACACTATATCATCAGCAGTATATCACACTATATCATCAGCAGTATATCACACTATATCATCAGCAGTATATCACACTTTATCATCAGCAGTATATCACACTATATCATCAGCATTATATCACACTATATCATCAGCAGTATATCACACTATATCATCAGCAGTATATCACACTATATCATCAGCAGTATATCACACTATATCATCAGCAGTATATCACACTATATCATCAGCAGTATATCACACTATATCATCAGCAGTATACCACACTATATCATCAGCAGTATATCACAATATATCATCAGCAGTATATCACACTATATCATCAGCAGTATATCACACTATATCATCAGCAGTATATCACACTATATCATCAGCAGTATATCACACTATACCATCAGCAGTATATCACACTATATCTTCAGCAGTATATCACACTATATCATCAGCAGTATATCACACTATATCATCAGCAGTATATCACACTATATCATCAGCAGTATATCACACTATATCATCAGCTCATTATTTAGTTCCATAGAATATCTCGTCTGTGGGAAATGAAACTGTCACATTCGATTCGAATCTCTCGACTGAAATACCTACCACAAAATGACATTAATTTCAATTGACTCGATAACAAACTGAATGTTACGCAACCTGTTTGGAATTCATTTTTGATTTTCCAGATTATAAAATATGGGCTGAATATTTGTTAAAAAATGTGAGTAGTTCTCAATATTAAATAATTTTAAACAGTAAAATAAAACGAGATACATGGAAAATAGTAATATTTAACTATTTTAATTTTTGATAATAGTGAATTAACTCTATATAAATAATTTAAACTAAAAAATACCATCTTCAATTCGCACGAAATATATATACAGCCCGAATATTACTGTGCAATATTAATTCATTTAAATAATTCAATATTATTCACACCGTAATTACTATAGGAAATGTAATTGCGTGATTTTAATTATCAGTTATTGGGGAGTGAATATCGTAATGGTATATTGATTGATGTTAATAATATGTTATTAATATTAATGAATTGGTAAACTATCGTCGATTTCTTTGAATAAAGAATGTACAGTAATAGGTATGAAATATGAAAAAACACTTATTCGAAAAATATTTAAATAAAGATATTCATCTCAATTAAAAATGTATCATTTTAGTATAATACCAATGTGTCGGAAATAAAACAAGAAAGCAGCTAACGTGCATAATATTTGTACATATTATTTCTTTACTAAATTCACGGTATGATATTCAACATCCCAGTAAATATTACGCTATTTCCAGTGGATGAATGTGATGTTGTTATAACAGCACGAACTGGTTTGGTAGTCTATAGGGATACAATGTAGACAGGATGCCGACAGTCAGTATCCGTAAGGGGTTGTATCACTGAACTAAATAAGGTGAATCAAGGATGAGCAGAATGAACAACATAATCAAAATGAGGCAGAAAATGAAAATAATTTAGAGAAGGAAAATAAACAAACGTATTCACATATTCACAAGATTGCGAATGGAAAATATAAGAAAACGTGAACGAATATCTTTAATATAAAATTTCAATTTATTTTTGATAATTTTCAGAACATCTACATAAAATCTCTACCTACTTCTTCTCTACATAAAGTTGCGCTATCAGCTCCTTATTGATTCAAACCATTCACTTCTTTCCGATGGTAAATTGTGACCGTAATTTAATCCTCTTAGCTAATCTTCATCTCTGACGCTACTCAATGGTGACAGTATTTGGAAAATAAATTTGCAGAGGGAGGTACTAATTACGAGGCACGAATTAAAGGCAGGATGACAATTTTAATGTGCATTTATTGAAAAAACTCATTAAAATATTAGCCCTAAAATACATTATTTGTGGAAAGAACACTGAAAAAATAAATTATTTTAGTATCGATTATATTGTTTTTATTCATATTTTTTAATTTTCTCTCAAAAATTAATTCAATGCTCATATTTTGATACGTTTTTCAAATATCTAATTAATGAAATTCTCATCTGTTATTGTATTTGCATCTGGTAATTGTCTCTTTGCCCTAAAGTAATACTCTTCAACAATAGAACTGTAACTAGAAGCTAACCTCATTATTGTGTGTAGGTGTATGAGTGTATGCACAATTTGGAAATAAATATTTAGTTTAGATCACTTCACTGATCTAATAATTTCTTACCTAATCGTGAACATTTATGAAGAACCTTTAAAAGTTTTGAGGTCAAATAAGTACTTTAGAATATTTTTTCCATTCTCATCTTTCTTTCACACTAATGAAGTGCTCTTCAACTAAACTCAAGAAACTAGTCACGTGGCACTTGAGTAAATATTCGTGTGTCACTCAAGTAAGTATTCTTGTGGTACTCGAGTTACGAGTAAGTATTCTTTATGGCTCTCGAGTAAGTATTTTTGCAGAACTAGGATAAGTATTCTTGTAACACTTGTGTAAATATTTTTGTAGCATTTGGGTATTCAATGTAATTTAAAAAACAACATTTCGACTACGAATTTCCTTTCGAAATAAAATACGTGTCGTGAAATGAGTGAAAAGTTTGGCGTTTTTAGAGTTAGACTTATAATTTTCAATAATTTAAAATTTAATTTAATTTTAAAATGGCATTTAGAGAACAGGTATATTTCAAAATTAATAAATATTATAGAAAAATATATTCAATTACTTGATGAAGTTTAAAGTCAAAATATATATATTCATTTAGGAAAGTAATATATTAGAAGGAAAGTCTCTTATAATAAATATAATTGTTTCAAACAGATATCCAATCTTTAGCGCTGAGGTAAAAATGGCGTAACTTTAAACTCATTTCAGTTCCTCATTGATATTGGAGATAAAATGGAGGTGACAGATACAATAAAAAGTATTTTATCGACTATATGAGGCGTCGTCACAATAATTTAACATATAGAAAATACAATATATTATTTTAGATGACAAAAAATTATATTGTATATATGTAATCCTTAAAAAGTTTTAAGAAATGGAAAACTAGAAAAAAATACAATATTGTTCGAAGTAACCAAAGATAAATTATCTAACTAATTTTTTTTGCGAATTAGTCATCTGTCCCATATAATAATGAATGAAAATATTCAGCTATATATAATACCTATTGTAAAAATAGGTAAGAAATTGAGTCAGAATGACCCTCTGTTGACTATTATGCTCATATGCATAGACTAGATGTCAACACTCACCAGTCATTGGTAATTACATACGATTTGCATCGTGATGAGTACAGTACAATCTTATATTTTTGCTCAAGTCATTTTGTTTGTAATTAAATATATATTATGTGTAACTACATTATATAATAAATGTTAACCAACAAGAATTATTTCAGGAATTGATATTTCTGTATAAATATAAAAAAATAATGCCCATATATTTCTTTCAACACGAGTCTTATAATGACAGGCATGATAAAGCAGTTGATCAGACCATGAGGTTTCGTAGGCATTCGTTGCAAATTAATTCTTGACGGTGTGTGTCGTTAACTTACAGAGGCGTACAAATTAATATTTTGAAAAATATCACACGAGTAACTCTGATCGATTTATCATATTTTCTAATATTTTTACAAAATATTCTGTCAAATCTTGAAACTTGGTCAGATGATATTAAAATACATTATCTAAATCTAATAGTATAAAAATAGATAAATCAAATTTACTGTATTGAATGTGCAAACAATAAATATTTATGTATGTGTCAATTACTTTTTTCAAACTTTTAATTAAATTTTCTCCAAATTGTAGCTTATTGTCAATTAGTTTTTGCCATGTAGTTTGTATTACAATCCTAATAAAAAGTGCTAAACAATATATCAAGCAACTATCTTAATTTTTTCAGATTTTTATTCTACTTAATATATTATTATATTTTATATAAAGATCCAACTGTTAAAATGATGTTAATCACATGATTCAAATTCCAATTCTAACCGATAACCGAATACCAAATTCCACCTCAGTAACGGATAACTGCAGATGTTCTCGTTAGCAAATAGTCTATCATTACAAATGATATTTTCATTCATGGGATATATGCCGCAGGTTCTAATAGAGAAGTCATTAAGAAAACAAGCACTAGTCTGTGATCAGACACGAGTCTAGTACAGTAGTATTAGACTGCTGAAACAGAACCTCTAAGCCTTGGCAGTTCTATGAATAAATAGACTGTTGGTGAGAAGGAAGAACATCCAAATGACAGCTAATTAAGAGACTATACGGAGACTGAGAGAAAATATCTTCGTAGTTCTGCAGGAAATTGACCTCATTTTCTTAGATTTGTTCCGTGTATTAATGAAACACGTACCAGTTTAATCTCCATTAAAATGAGTAAAATTATTTTTAGCTATAAGAATGATATAGGACAAAATAGTAATAAATAATTTGTACTGCTCTGAATTGATTTTGATAAAATATGAAACAATTTAAGGTTGAATATCTCATAAATAAATATTTTATTTAGCGTTAAATAACTTTTTATAAATTCTCTATTCAATACAATAAGCAGCTGCTGATCTTTAATTAAAGATATAAATCTGGCATTATTTTTTAGGAATATAAATTATCACAAACTGTTATGATGTAAAGTTGCAGATGATTCTGAAGTATTTCATTATGTACAAATTAATTTAATATTATTTTATCAAAGAAATATATTAAAGCTATTTTTTAATTAATTAAACAATTTCACCATTGAACGAAATAAAAAATATCTACACTCATATACATAGGTTTTAGACTTCTACATACATACGCATTCATTTAACAATATCGCTAGATAGGTTAAAATCAAATCTGGTTCCATCATACATTTTTACAGTCAATTGTGATACTTTTCTAACCACCAAAATCTCTATTTATTTCAAGGGAATGCATTGGACCTTTACCCTATTTTCCCATCAAATAAAAATAACTGTAATGTTCATCTGTAAAATATTTGCATTTCTATAGTTACATATGCATTTTTTTCATATTTGTATTTCGTAATTAATCTTATATTAATGTGTATTTAATTTTTTTTTCAGATTGGTATTTATTATAAAGTGAAATGTTAATATTGTGGTGAATTAGAATTACAGATACATATCTAACTTTACATAGTCGTGAACTTATACTTACGGATTTCAAACATATTCATTCTAACAGTGATAAAGTGACTATATTTTAATTTGTAACAGTAATAGAGTGATAATAAGAGTGATAACAAAATAGAGAAAAAGTGCAATCCCCACCAGTGAAGATGGACAAACAATTCACTGCAGACTCTCTCGTCTGTTCACCTCAGAAAGTAAGCATACAATTATCGGAGGTTCAATATTTTATAAATAAATAAAATATTCAACAATAAATGATGAATTTAGCGTAGTTTTATTTTTAGAAATTCTCTATTTAATACAATAAGCAGCAGCTGACCATCACTTAGATAAATCTTGCATTATTTATTTTTTAAGAAATATATTTTACCACAAAGTCTTATGATATGAAGTTACAGAGAGGATTTGCTGAATTTGATTAATATTTTTTTAATGTTTTTCATTACATTGTTTAATAACCACATGTTAATTAATTATGTGTTTTTATAAGGGTTAGATTGATTCAATATGGTTTATACAAATTTATAATTTATTGCCACATTAAGCAATTAAACCACACGGTAAACATGTGTATACAATGTGGAATTGTTTGCAGAGGATATTCACAATTTCAAACAGCAGCAAACTACAGACATTTTAATCTGCTGAAACTCTAGAAGGAATATCTCCTGGCACTCGAATGATTGCGAATTCCTTTCATTTTCCTTAGAGTCTTCCAACGTGAATTGATAACAGAAATATTTAGGTACAGTATTGGCAAAAATGTGATTCATTGCTCTCAAATCAATGGTAATAACATACTGAAGAGTTTAAGTTGAAATAAAATTTAAAATAAGTTATAGTTATGTATTATAATTAACTGCAATTGGCAAATGTGGATATTTGCAAACAGTTAGAAATCTCTATTAGTTTTTTAAAAGATATGCGGGAGGAGTAAATGAAAAAAATATATATTATATTATAATGTATTTATTATCATGAAAAATATTATCCCATAATGAAAAATATATTTCATGTTATAATGATGTTCTAGTAAAAGTCGATCTCAAAAAATTCGGTCTCGGAATTTTCAGTTTCGGAACTTTCGGTCCGAGGTGTAAATATGAACTTATAAGTTAGGGGTTACCTCTCGAGGGGTAACCTCTACCCCTCAACCACCTTGTCAAGTCATTATAAGCAATCATGAAGTGTGCAGTACAACAAACTATCATATACACCAAACTACATAACGACCATTTATATTGACAGGCTATTTATAATTCCGACACCGAAATTCCAAGACTAAATTTTCTGATTATAAAATTTCTGCGACTGAAATTTTTGTCCACCTTTTAATCAATTGAAAAGTTCATAAATAATTACAGAAATATACTAATAAATATAATAGTATATTAATCGAAAATTTATAAAGGCTTTCTATTTGAATGATGGCTTCAATCTACATCGAACATACTCAATACAGAGTTGCAACTGTACTTTCACGTATTTCGTGTCAGGTTAATAATTATTGTTACACTACTTCAAGTTTTTAACACTGCGCACCAAAACTTGCGATCCTATAAGATTATAGTGTTCATAGCACCAAAAAGTCCGCAGTAAATTACATTAATTCTGTCTTCTTGATCAACAAAATATTGGGACACCTGCTGGTTTTTGAAAGCTAAGCAATAACCATGACATTCCCGACTTCATGGTTCTGTACACTGTTTTAGGTGATAGGGAACTTATTACATACCTATTCCAATAATGCGGTCAATTTCACCATGTAGTATTCCTGTCAGTTCGTACATGTTTTGAAGTTTCTGATGATAATTGACAAAATTCATAAACAAATTAAATTATAATCATACAATGCGATGGAAGCGTCACAACCCATTTTTCAGTTGGCATCTTTTTAAAACCGAGTGTGCAATATCTGAAGAATTTCAAAAATGCACTCAATTAGATAAAATATTGTGTTTTTTCACGAATTCCTTAAAAAAATTGTTATATTATTCACATAAAATAGATAATACGAGTCCAATATTTTAATGGACTCGAAGCAATGCAACTCAATTTAAAATAATAAACTTACTGACATGAAAAACGAACTATTGAAAGATGAATAGAATTAAATAATGTAGCAATATTATACATGAATTTCGGTCAACTCTATAAAAGTTATAATAATCGTACATGGTATTGATATTTCATACGCCGTGATATTAAATTTTATACTTTTAGCATTTCTTTTCCCGTTCAATTCTTTCAATTAAAAAAATATCATACTGTCACTACATCGCATATGAAAATTGTAATTGAAGAAAATAATAACTAAAAAAAAGAATAAAATTTTTACTTCGATTAATTTTGTACTTTAATCTATTATAATAGATATTTTTCCTCGAAGATAAAAATATATAATCTACCAAAGAATTAGTCACTTCAATCTACATGAATTAAGGCAGACCCCGATTAAAGGAGACCCCACATTTACAACAGGACAAGTTAAATCGGAGTTGACTCCAAGCTTACATACATCATTTGTACCGGAAAATTAATTTAAAATTATTTTATTTACAATGAAGGAACCATACAAAATTGTTTACATAGTATTAGTGTACCATACAAACGTTCTTTGAAAAGAAAAGATAGGAGTAACAATGCTAAACTTAAAGCGGGACCTCCCCCGATTTAAGTTCACATTCCTTTCTAAGTTATAATGTGAGGTACGATTTTTGATTTAAAAGCGTAATTGGCCAGTAATGTAAATCACTAAGGACAATCAGCTACTCCCCCAAGTCAATCACTGGTTACAATCTTCTTCTTCCTTTTCTCTACCTCATTCTCCCCCTCTTCCTATCCCTCTTCCTCCTCTCCACCACTTCACGTGTTCATTAATCTAATTTGTAACTGAATCATCGACTGATTCACCATCTGACCAGACAATCCGATTCTGATTTTCTTCACAAATCGAAACTCTAGAATTGAATTGCAGTTCAGACCAGGTACTTTTGCGAAACTAATTGATATAAATTGTGATACATTGAATGAATTACAGTTGTAAGAATCTATTATATTGAAGAAAATATAATACATATGGATGGATATAGGTAAACAGTACTTTGATCCATTTTAAATTAGTTTGGAATAGTTTAACATTGACTCGTATGCATATTGGTTCAGCTTGAACTAACTTTGACATGCATATTTTTAAAGGAGAAACACTTATTGTATATTCTAATTTATTCACACAATAGCAACATTTGATTTGATTAAATAAGTGAAACTAACAGTTATTGTGTATTATTACACACCTACTTGTCCATTACTTTGTAACGAGAATATTGCTTATTTCGTGGAGGCCATTAATTATGATATGTAAATGTAAATATTTGAACTGATATAGAAAACACCATCACAGTTGTAAAAATTAACAACAAAACATTAATATGGTAATTATTTTCATATATTTGATTGTATTCAAATCTCCAACAGTTGTTGTCACAAATCTTTCATATCCCGAGTCAAGAGAAGCCACATCGAACTTTGTAGATGAGGGCTATCGAATCTACAGAGAGACAGGTCAACTTACAGGCTTAGACTGCAGAGTAATGGAGTACATCTGCCTAATGGAGTGCTAACAAATGGCACTTCACATTAATATGCTTTAGTTCAATATAATAGATGCAAAGTGATGTAAAACCGATATATGATTATAGGATCACTAAAATAGACTATTATAACGATAGCTCGATCTCATAATGATCACTCTTTCATAATGATTGTAGCTCTTCGTACGAAAAATGTTTCTATGAAATCACTTAAATTTAATGAATTCGGAATTATTGTTAGGTACTTTCCTCACTCCTAATTCTTATAAAACCTCACAAATCACATACGGACTTACTGGAAATTCAGCTCTTTCATTTCCCATCAAAATTGTTGTTAATTTGAAAATTGTTGTTTACTTTTTACGCTCATATATTGAGTTTTATGTTATTTTCAGTTCTATCTTTTATAACATAGCATAACACTAACAGTCTAAGTTTTAATAGTTATCAATCAGACAGTTCAATATTTGTTCACATTATCACATAACCAAATAATTTACATGTAAGAATTTAGTGAGCAGGTTACCTTTAATATAATATTGTCTCCCCATTTTGGTCAATAATATGAATCGGTGTGAATAATCAATTGTTCACTATTAACAATATTTGTACCCAAACCAATCATTCCCTGGTATAATTCGAATTAGTAAACACTGAATTGTTTTTGTTCAATTAACACTTATTCTCACTACTCGAGATGTGGAGATCATCAAACATCACAAACATTGTCTTTAAACTTACTAGGAATATTAGTAAATAAATTAGGTCTAGAATATCGTTTGCTCTGATTTCACTCGAATGAAAATCTGATTGAGTTGAATGCTGTTAGATTTTGTTTATTTACTTTACACCCGAAAGGAAGGACAGAAAATGGAGCAGAGTTTGTCAGGGAATATTAATTTGCAATAAATCATAACCATTTGTTGTTGGTTACTATATTTGATATTTAGCATTTAGATGTCTTTATATCAATTAGTTATCTTAATTAATACACTTGGGATAGGGAATTTAAAGAAATTTCTTAAGAAATGTGTTTAGAAACTGAATATCTCAGTGAATCAATTTAATTTTATTCAAACAAATCGTTATTTTTTATTTAAGGTGTCATTGCATTTCCATTTTAATCTAATGTTTTCAATTAGTTTCCTCTCAGCATGCTTCAGAATATTTCCGCAGAATATTTTGTTTTGTGTAATTAGTAACAAAAAGTAGTATTTTAATTTGAAGTAAAGTTTAATTAAGAAAATATTGTGACAACAGTTTAATCCTCCAGTACTTACTTTTAGTGAAGCGATGCTTGATTAATTCATTTTTCTATTCTTTTTCCACTGGAGAATATTTATTTTGAGCTGTGAAGTTCGTATTTTTGTGTGCTTGTGTTGTATATTTACTAATAAGAAAAAAATACAATTATTTAAAGTCCATGAATTATTAGACGAAAGAAAATTATTGTTGAAACAACAAGGAACTGAAATCAGGTTTATTTTCAGCTCACTTGTATCCCTGACTGTATAAACTGATGAAAAATAAAGGTGGGCCAATCTTAAATTAAGAAAAGCGCCTTTCTTCTATGTACCCAACATAAATTCTCTCTGGGAAGATGAGATACAATTTCTCATATTTACTTTTAAAAATTCTATTATTATCAGTTTCTTTCCTACTCTATCTACATTTTCGAAATCACTTTAGCCAATTTATTTTTGTTGTGTGAAGTGAATGGAAGTTCATCTTCTCTCAGATATTACAAAAGGCTTACTACTCCAAAAATGCGCCCCACATACCAATATTATTCGATATAAGGGAAAAGGGAAAATTCAGAATTCTTGAAAATATTTTTCCAGTTTTCAGGAATTAACACTGTACAAGTAACATTGTATATTCTTGAAAGTTCACAATGAAACTCAGTATAAAACTAGCTGTGAATTGACATTCTATTGACATATAACAAGCTTTGTATATTTCAAAATTTAAATATAATTATATGAAGTGCATAGTTGTCTACTAATCGTTCAATTTTAATTTATTTTTAGTTTTATTATCCTACATTTCGCTACCCATTATATACTCACTGCAATAGCTAACTAACAATTACAGCAAGCCATGTTTCAATGCATGGTTATGGTAAAAATGCACTTGTTGTATACGTTCTATTTAGGTACAACAATGGATCTGTTCAGCAACTTCTCCTCTATTGACTTTGGCATAGAAAGTATTCAGTACTTTCCCCTTGTCTGCAACAGACGAGATATTTTGAAACTCATCTCAAAGTTGCTCAGGAACATCTCTAATTAACTAATGTTGCTGCTGATATCTGATAGAGGTGAAACATCCGTAGATTGCACGCACCATTTAGTGTCTATTTCTGAAATCAGTTCGAGAAAATATCTAATATTTTAATTGGCATATGAACATATGAACTGAAAAAGAACACCATATTAAATTATTTGTTTATGTTTTATCAATCTTAGTTTCGCACTGCTAATTTTATTTGTAATAATATTTAAACAAGTTATACATTGGAAGTAGTTACCAAAATAACAAAAACGTGATATTTTATACTTGTTTCTTCTCTACATAATAAATAATTTGATGATATATTTTCTGTAATAGTATTAGAACATAAAAAATAACCTATGAATCTAATATATTATTCATTGGTAATGAAAGTGAATATTGTCATAATAGCAATTAGCATCTTCCCTCAGTTTTATTACTAGACATTCCTAAGGCAAAGTCTCTTCACTTCACTCATCCCTCCATAATCCTTTGGCACAGAATTCAATAACTGATATGAGCAAACAAAGTAAACACTATGCGCCAAAATATCGCAACTGAGAGGCAGTTAGAGAACTATAGGCTAAGAATACTTGCAATTTATTGCAGGGATGTGCTCAAATAGTTATCATATCTTCAGATTTATATGTAGTATAAAGATGGCTATAATTATACTGTAATATTTATGTCAACATAACACATGGATATATTAATTTTAGGTCTACCTAGATTATGTTTAACTGAAATCGAATTCTTATTCATTTAAAACATCAGAACGCAGGCAAAGTTCTTACTAATTTACAACATCAGAACGCAGGCAAAGTTCTTATTTATTTACAACATGAGAACTCAGGCAAAGTTCTTACTAATTTACAACATCAGAGTGCAGGCAAAGTTCTTACTTATTTACAACATCAGAACGCAGGCAAAGTTCTTACTAATTTACAACATCAGAAGGCAGGCAAAGTTCTTACTAATTTACAACATCAGAACGCAGGCAAAGTTCTTACTAATTTACAACATCAGAACACAGGCAAAGTTCTTACTAATTTACAACATCAGAACGCAGGCAAAGTTCTTACTTATTTACAACATCAGAACGCAGGCAAAGTTCTTACTAATTTACAACATCAGAAGGCAGGCAAAGTTCTTACTAATTTACAACATCAGAACGCAGGCAAAGTTCTTACTAATTTACAACATCAGAACGCAGGCAAAGTTCTTACTAATTTACAACATCAGAACGCAGGCAAAGTTCTTACTAATTTACAACATCAGAACACAGGCAAGTTCTTACTTTCTGAGGTGAACAGACGAGAGAGTCTGCAGTGAATTGCTTGTCCATCTTCACTGGTGTGAATTGTTCTCTTTCTCTATTATTAACTCATGATAAAGTGATTAAATTAAACCAATAATAATTATTGAATATAAATTTGTTAACAACTTCATCAAAACTTTGCTATCATCATTTATCTCCTATGAGAAATATTATGATGTGGCTAAAACTGGAAATAAAATTCGAGAAATGAAGAGGAATGGCTCCTTATATTCAATATTTTACAGTGGAAATAACGTAAGGAAATCTTGAGATTCTCTTTGAGGTTTATTTGCATTATACTCTAAAGAACGAGGAGAGTTTTACTGGAGTTTGACAACAAAAACGACACTTAATTTCCTGTGAGAAAAATAGGTGAACTGAATGAGTTAATTAAATTATTGGAGTAGCACTTCTTAATTATATTATTGAGCTTTAACGGGAATATATTTTACGATACAATGAATTGCTATATCCTACATTTTGTGTTTGTGCCTTATTGGCCATTCCTTTTTTGCATATTTAATAATAATATCAATCTCAAAAGACTAATACATTCTCTGATTCTCATCTTATTAAATTAATTGTATATCATGATTAAAAGTAATTGTTACATCCTAATACTATTTTACTATTCAAAAAAGCTCATGAATGTTTAATAACATTCTCAAAAAAAAAACATAATTTGATTCACATATAAAAAGCAGTTTTTTTAAAAGATTATTTACTTTATATTGAAATGAATATAGAGAATATAGATTTAAAAAAATCTATTTTATAAAGAAAGTTTCAGGCAGGTGATTATGAAAATGAATGAGATATAAATATGATAATTGAAAATAAATAAATATATAAAAATAAATAGAGGGGAAAACGTTTATTGCAAATTATTATAAGCTACACGAAGAGAACAAACATCAGTAATTGAATCATTGAAGATAATATAAATATATTCATTGTATTTTATCTCACCCTATTGCGTACTTAACGCTAATTAATTTTGTTTAGTGACAATAAGTGACAATTATTAGTTGAACGGACATTTGCCCGAAACTCCTTTGGTTTGCGTTTGTATAAATTATAATATAGGAAAACAGAATTAAATAATGGGTCAATAATAACACTTGAATATAATCTTTTATTATCATTAGTCCTCCACATTGTTCTTTAACTTCGCATCGTTAATTTTTTGAGGTTATTTATTTATCAACGATGTAAGCGAAGCCATTAAACAATAACTTTCTTCCTCTCCCTGTTGATTCGATGGCATCTATAATTATTAACAAATTAAAAAATTATGTTGTTCGTAGTTCGTAATATGGACACTCATAGTAAATACTGGAAGAGCTTATAAATACATGTCAAAAGGAAAAACAAATCATTTGTAGACGTGTCTTGACTACGGGCTACAATAACATTGACACTAATTATTTGAAAAATTATATTTTGGCTTTTAAGAGACATTTTTTTTTGTTTAATCAGAATATGCTTATCCATAATATACAAATGCATTCGAATATAATTTAGATTCAATAACAGGTACTGAACTGTATATTCTTTAATTGCACGTCAATTAATTAACTAAATTCAAAGGCTAAATGACAGAGCGTTCAGTTCGCAATTTGGATAGATATTGCTACCGGCTAAATGTCCGTTAGGCCAAATAACCGTTCGGCCACATGTCATTCGGTAAATTGTTTGTTCTGCGAAATGTCTTCCTGCCAACGGTTCGTACACAGTGAAATATGATATAAATACGACTATATGATATGATATGACTATAATAATCAACAAGTATACAGCACCCACAAATAAATAAATTAAGTCATCTTCCCCGTCAATAATTAAAGTACATCCCCATTTGCCGAATGGTAAGTACTGTTGTTACTCTCAAAGTGAGATATAAACACCACATTTGAGAATGTCTTCACAAAAGAGGGAAATGAAGAGGAACTAATCGCACTGGAGTGGACCATTACATTTTAATGACAAGAATACAGAGATATTTTGTTCACTGGTATGACATGCGTAAATAAGACGAAGAAGTCATTGCTCATAGGCATATTAGTTTTAACGTATGTTTAGTATGTATAATGGTATGTTGTAGAAAAAGATTAAGAAACAATACGAAATGATACAGAGATTAATATGGAAATATTTTGTAAATTGATAGTATAAATACAAATTCAATCATACGGAAACTTTACTTATTTACACAAAATATGAATAATAATATAATTCATATATAATTTGGATAAAATATTTGAAGAATAATTTTTATGTAGCTATGATAAAAATACCGATAATGTTTGTACACTATTTTGTTTTATTAAGTTTTATCTTCTTATGACCATGTTATTTGATATTTGAAAACATTAAAATTAAAAATAATAATATCGATGTATTGTAAAGAAATATTAATTAAATTATGTTTTTCACATATAATTCTTTGAATTAAAATTATGACTAGATGATTCCATTACTTCGATGACTGCAATATAAAACAATTGCAATACTCTCTGCTTTGAAAATGAAATAGTAATAATACTTTCTAGTATTTCTCTATAAAATTCCTACACGTTGAAAATATAATAAAAATTGCAACAAACTTTTACTGAGAAGTATATAATCCGAAAAGCTTAAGGGGGGCGTTTCATTTTCGGGTGAGCTTCTTTATTTATCGTACGATTTTTCTGAAACTTAGTAGGCAGGTGTAAAATCAAATTCTAAGACGTTTTTGGTGATGACATTTTTTCAATTTTTTTTATAGTTTTTGAGTTATTGCCACATTTTCGAGTTTTTGAGCAATTTTTCAAAGTCCTACTCCTCTTACAATTTGTGACCAATTTTCATTTTTTTTGCTTCATGACATAGCCAAATCATGTGGTAACAAAACACCCGTTGCAAATATTCAAAAATCAAAACCAGTTTTCAAAAATAGACAAAATTTTGAAAAATCATATTTTTTATCAAAAAAACCGAAAAAAATTGATTTTTTTTTTTTTCTGAAAATTTTTTTTCACTTTTACAACGTGTGATTTGTAGCCTGAAGTCTTACCTTCATATAAAACGTTGAATCAGAAAAATCGGTTGAAAACTGACGGAGGAGTAGGGATTTTCCTGAGAAAAACATGAAAGTGGAGAAAAACGACTTCAAATTTTCCAATGTTTTTTACATTCCGGCATCCCCACTGTGGCATCGTAGGTTATATAACTTCATTGTTGATTTCATTGGGATTTTTGAGCTTTTTTGAGGGGGAATAAAGCACACAACACTCCACCTCGCTCAATGGCTACAGACAGACTGCCCTTGGGTGGCCCGCTGCAGTCCTGCACAGCTGATCGCGTTGGTACGTTTGTACCATTTCTAGTACGAATTTCGTTGTTCTGTTTTTACAGGGTTACACATAAACTATTGAAGAATTAAAAAATGCCAAAAAACGAAATTTGAAAATTTTACCGTTTTTCAGTGAAACGCTCCCCTTAAATGCAATATATTTAAAAACGAGAATAGTCTAATTCATAATAATAAATAATAAATTCAAGATAAAATACAAAGTGATTTTTTTTTATATACAATTTTTCTTCAAATTCCACTAATGAACAAAAGTTGCAATTTTACCTCCGTTAAAATAAAATGAACAAAATAAAGAATCATTTTCTATCTTCTCGATAATAAATCTTGTCAGAAATTAAAGAGATTCACGGAGAGTTGTTCATCTTAAATGAATTCCCAGGGTAGAACACCGAAACAATTATTGGGGATATTGCCCAGGAAATTGCATCACACCTTGGCATGCGATATAAATTTGACTTGGAAACAATTTATTTGAGATATTATATTGAACTATATATATTCATCACTATATAATAAATATTTGTTTGTGGCTTTAATGGCACGAAATGAATAAATCTGTATAAAAAAGAAAGAGAAAATAAATTATTTTATTTGAAAAAAATATATATTATTGAATTTCTACGAGTGTAACACTGTGTACTATCGTAAAGAAGTGAATCAATATACACTATTTCTAATTAAAAATGCAATGAGAGAGCTTATAAACAAATTTTAATTAATTGGAAATGAACTTTAACTAGAAAATAAATTGCTTTTAGAAATAACTTATTTATCACAAATATTCGTTAAAATAAATATTATGATGTTTACAAAAAATATAATTTAAGAAACAGAGATTAGTTTTCGAAAATTTCCCAACCTTCTCTCTGTGTTAACTATATTAATGTCTTAAATCATGATTTTGTAATTATTAATGAATATTCATTAAATTTGTAAGGGAAATTATATTCACTAACATTAAGAATTGCATTAGGTATTTTATGCTTGCAAAAAACAGCAGTGCATTACCGTGACTAAAAAAAATCTCATTTCCACAATGTTTAGAATCCAAATTCAAAGGCGAGAACAACACTGCAATCATCCCATTAGGGGAATAATGAATAAAAAAGAACATAATGACCAGGTGAGCAAATAGAAACTGAATAACAAAGATAATGAATGAATTCTCTCTCTTCTATACTCGGAAATGAAAAGATATCTACTTAACATCACTTTGATTTTTTTTTAAGAGTTGAACTTATTTATGATCCAATTAATATTATATTTATTATCCATGTTAACTATTATCATATTTAGTGTTCCTCACAGAGTGTTGACAATTTACATATCGTTGTGAAGAACTTGAAAAAAAATATTTTATAACATATTTGAATGAACAAATATTAGTTACGTTCATATCTTCTTCATGTCATTTGAGAATGTCTTCGCTACGTTAAAAAATAATATGATTCGAAAGATGCCAAAACTCGAATAATTGCCCAATCATAATTAAGAACTTAGTGAAAGACGTGGTCTCAAAGGGAAATTATTTTAAATAGACTAAATGGTGCGTGCATTCTACGGATGTTTCACCTTCATCAGATACCAGCAGCAACATCAGTTAATTAGAGATGTTCCTGAGCAACTTTGAGATAAGTTACAAAATATCTCGTCTGTTGCAGACAAGTGGAAAGTACTGAATACTTTCTATGCCAAAGTCAATAAAGGAGAAGTTGCTGAAGAGATCCATTGTTGTACCTACTGTGAACTTAGTAAGATGCTATAACGTGTGATGAACGAAGAAAAAGGATACCTGCAAATTGATTATCAAATATGAAAAGTTTCAGGTACCTAAAGTTAAAAAGTTTGCAAAGATGCAAATATCCACAGGATTATTTTTTCTGAAATTTGGAACATCGAATTGGTAACATGATATACTGAAGTAAAAAATAAGGGAATTCTTTATGGTAAAGAAATATTGTTTATGATCGCAATATATATGATTAAAGAGATAAACAGTCGCAGCGGAAATTTACAACCAGTAATTGAGTTGCTTCAAATTTACAAGAATAATTTTTATGGACCATGGAAATTTGTACCTTAATTTCATAGCAGAAATGAAAATTTCCATATAAGAAATTATTCCATAATTTACATTGTGTTTGAATTTAATACCTATTATAGTGAAATTGCAAGATAAGTATAATAGTGTAGGTATGACCACACCACAATATTGTCACCACATGTACCTAAGTGGGTTATCAATATAATTTCAAGTTCTATGTTGATAATTAGTTTTCTCTTTAAAAACTCTAATCTACAAGATCGGTGAAAGATCACCCTCATAATTTACAATTGCTTAGTATTGCTTACAGTTCAGTAAGTGGTAGTTATGAATTTCTCTGCAATACTATTAAAAAGACTGACTTGCTCTGGTTCAAAGTACAGAAACTAAAATTAAGAATTCAAAGCGTAATCCTTCTCACTTTTTTCTGTCTGTTCAGTCAGATAAAACTGAAAAAGTCGCTAGAAGGGATAAACTAATGACGGAACTGTGAATAACAGTTCATAAAGATGAACATCAAAGCTTTGTAAAGAAACAATAGAGGGATGACACGTGACAGTTGGTGAGGATAGTAGAGCACGAGAGTTAAATTACGTACGTCCAACTGTCAAGTGAAATATATAAAACATAATTTCGATAGAAACTTGACAGATTTGTATTTCTAATCAATTTCTATATTTACTTATCGAATAAAATGCAGTGTTGTCATATAAGATTCATTTCTCCTTAAATATTCAATTATCTTCAATTTGTTAACTAATTTGTAAATAGCATTATCTATTAGGATGAGAGCATCCATTAAATGATTAAAATAAAGTATATCACATAATGTTAAGCAATTAGTAATGACTAATTACTAACATAGATGACTTATACACTTACATTTGCACATGTCATATTTAGCGACATTTTACATGTGATATATACTTACATTTTACATGTGATATATTGAAAGTCTGTTTCAGATAAAATTCATTATTTAGCAACTGTCTAAAATCACACGCACGATAATTGGATATAAATATGGAAGTGGATAACTGAAGCTATGGATAACTGATTGCATCGGTTTAATTTTATTTTCATTGTATGGCATGCAATAATTATTTTAGTGACATAAGAAACATTTATTGTGGGTTGAATGGCACTGCAATTTATCTGTGGGACCATTTTTTGCATAAATATAAAGATTAAAAGTATCGTTAATACTTTCTTCTGCATTATAAAACGCTTGACTGCGAACCTATACTATACGATATAAATTGATGAAATTTAAATTATTGTATAATTTCTTTCGTAGGATAAATCAGTATATGTAATATATATAATTCTCGACACAAGTTCTTCTCGGAGAATCAGTATTTTTGTTGTAGTTAATCAATACAGTCATGGTACAAAGGCCTGTTGGAATTAGAGAGATTCTCCGCCATTACAATAATAATAAAAATTACTGATATCAATATATTAAGAAGCATCGTCAATTAAATATGTGACAACATGCAACTATATTAAAATTTGTAATTATCAAATAGTTATGATGCTAACCTAAAGACTGAACAACAATTTTTTTCACCATCAGAATATCCACACGTCTGACCCCTTCCTTCTGTCATGTGACGTCCCTTTAACTCTATCAAGGATGTCATTTGCAGCTGACAATTCGTGAAAAGTTTTCCCCACAATTTGAATTAGACAGTTTTGTTTTCGACTCTGTCGAGAGAGAGAATAGAAACATTAAATTGACAAGGTTTAGGTTTAAACATTTATTATAAATAAATATAGAGTGACAGTTAAGAGAAATATTTTTGGTGAATATGAACTGAAGTACATATTAGTAAATTGATTAATGTAATCAAATTAAATGGAGTTTATAATCAATATATGACAAATGACTCGGTATTGGTCTAATTTTTAGGTCAATATAAACCATATGTATGTAGTTATAAGCAATTTGTATGTAGTTATATGCCATTTGTATGTAGTTATGAGCCATTTGTATGTAGTTATAAGCAATTTGTATGTAGTTATAAGCCATTTGTATGTAATTATAAGCTATTTGTATGTAGTTATAAGCCATTTGTATGTAGTTATAAGCCATTTGTATGTAGTTATGAGCCATTTGATTGTAGTTATAAGCCATTTGTAAGTAATTAGAAGCCATTTGTATGTAGTTATAAGCCATTTGTATGTAGTTATAAGCCATTTGTATGTAGTTATAAGCCATTTGTATGTAGTTATAAGTCATTTGTAAGTAATTAGAAGCCATTTGTATGTAGTTATAAGCCATTTGTATTCAGTTATAAGCCATTTGTATGTAGTTATAAGCCATTTGTATGCAGTTATAAGCCATTTGTATGCAGTTATAAGCCATTTGTATGTAAATATATGCCATTTGTATGTAGTTATAAGCCATTTGTATGCAGTTATATGCCATTTGTATGTAGTTATAAGCCATTTGTATGTAAATATATGCCATTTGTATGTAGTTATAAGCCATTTGTATGTAGTTATAAGCCATTTGTATGTAGTTATAAGCCATTTGTATGCAGTTATATGCCATTTGTATGTAGTTATAAGCCATTTGTATGTAAATATATGCCATTTGTATGTAGTTATAAGCCATTTGTATGTAGTTATATGCCATTTGTATGTAGTTATAAGCCATTTGTATGTAAATATATGCCATTTGTATGTAGTTATAAGCCATTTGTATGTAGTTATAAGCCATTTGTTTGTAGTTATGAACCACTTGTGTGTAGTTAAAGTGTTTTCACGAAGTAATCTTCATCGAATAATAAAGCAATATATTCTATTTAATGATTTAATTTGTGCGTTTACCGAAGTAAATAAATCTCTTATTAACATTAGGATTAGACCGTCACTTCTGAAATAGTCGATATAATTTATTTATCGCTCTGTTTTCAGTAACTGAAACCGGTATAAATTATACATGTGGAATAGAATGAACAGAAAATGGGGAAGATAGTATAATACTATTACTTGTGAAGAACATCTCAGTATTGTAACTTAATGACTTAGTAGATCATAATATAACATCTTTCGTTATAGATGACACTCAATATTGTTAATCTGTAATTAGTAATCAATATTCGAAATGATAATTTTCTGTCGATTGAGTGATTGGGTAATAGGTAATATCTTCCAAAATTTCTATTCAATTACTGAATGTAAAGAAGGTACATGGCTTAGGTTTATGAGTTATTAGTTAGTCTTTTCTAATCATTTCTAAATTAATGTAGCAAATATACCAAGTAGGTGCAACCGCATACCTTCACCGCCACTTTGGCCTGTTCTCTGCCAAAATTTAATAAACTGGGAACTGGATAATAACCAATCGTCCCACAAGGTTTAACTCAATATGGTTCAATACTTTTTGAGTTATTGAGTTATAGATGACCTTGACCTTGAGCTTCAACCTGATAGCTCTCAAAATTCTACCAGATGGTTCCTGGACATTGTTTCAGACAATTTGGTTGAATGCCTTTTGGGTTATAGAGTTTTAAATTGCCTTGACCTAGATCTTTGACCTTGGACCCGATAGCTCCCAGAATCTATCAAAATGGTTCTTGTATATTGACCAATCGTCCAACCAAGTTTCATGCAATATGGTTCAATTCTTTTTGAGTTTTAAATGACCTTGAACTTTGACTGGGCTGCTCCCAAAATTTTACCAGAATGTCACTGGACATTGACCAATCGCTTCACCAAATATCAGGTAATTTGGTTGAACAATTTTTCAGTTATGCGAATAACAAGATGATAAATAAATGCCGGGTAAAATATGACCATACGCAAATTTGCGAAGATAACCAGATTACGTGCACTCGGTAAAGCGCATACCTTCGTCACATCTTATATATGATCTTCATTTCAACCTTTGACCCGTTCGCTCCCAAAATCTGATAAACTGGTAACTGGATAACGATCAATCGTCCCACCAAGTTACATGCAAAATGGTTGAATACTTTTTGAGTTACTGAGTTTAAATTACCTTGAACTTTGACCGTATCAATCCCAAAATTCTACTAGATGATTCCTGGACACTGACCAATTGTCCCACCACGATTCATGCAATATGGTTCAATAATTTTTCAGTTATAAATGACCTTGACATTTGACCGGGTACCTCCCAAAATTCTACCAGAATGTCACTTGACATTGATCAATCGTTTCATCAAATTTCAGGCAATTTTGTTGAACACTTTTTCAGTTATGCCCGGTAAAATATAATCTTCTGCAAATTTGCGAAGGTAATTATATACCGTGTTATAATTTCTTTCAGAAGAAAAATAAATTTGACTATCGTAAATAATGTTCCATTTAAATTAGATCTTGGTCAATCTGTACTGGGGAAATACTTTAGCTAGAGAAATCATAAAAAACAGATGTAAACAAGCTATTTATGGGTGCTTTTTACAACGATGATTTGGTAGTACCTGAGGTAGATAAAAGGTATTTGCATCAATCGTTATAAGAATATTAATTATAGATTAAAAATAAAATTAGATTTTGTAAAATCTATACATTTTTCTGATTCAAACAATACTCAAACATTGGGCAAAATAAACGAAAAAAAAAATATCCGAAAAAATAAAAAGAAATAGTTTTTGGTGCACTTATAGATATATACTCGATTTATTAAACAGAAATTTTACATGTAGATATAGTTAAAAGTGAACAGAATTAATATTTTTTTTCAATTATTATTCTTGAAACTAAATTTGAATTGTTATATTATAAGTAAATCAATTCCTAGTATGCATGAAGTTCATCACAAACACATCAAAAATTTAATTTGGTTTACATCTGAAAATTTCATCTCCTATCATAATAGAGCTTTTATCCAAAAAGTAACTGTTATACTTAATATTCATAATCATTTCACAAAGGTTATGATTTCAAATATCTTGGATTCATTCTTAATTCCTGATTGAAAAGTGCATAAATGGTAAATTATAAATTGAATATTCAAAAATCGAAGTGAATATTTAAACAATGATATGAATATGTGAAAATAAATTGAAATTATCTCTAATCTGGTAGTTTTTTTCTTACTAGATTTTAAATGAATATTGCATGGAAAAGGATTATCCTCAACCATTTACTTACCATGTATTAAATAGATATCAGAAGTGGCAATATATAGCAGGATATTGTTAGGATTAATAATCCATTAAGTATATGGAAATAACTATAATGTTATTTGGAAATGTAAATACAAATGGGCTGTGTATAGATTGTTACATTGAGTTTATATTTTTTCTAGGTATGAACTTCGAGCATCGAACCTTAAAAAATAATAAAATCAAGAATAAATTCCAGCTAATTGTATAAGTAAATATTACATTATTTAGGCCTTTTTAAATTACTTTCAAACCATCAAATTTATGCGACATTTACATTTAAATATGTAGGCATAAAACAATGGAGATTCAATTACTGAATATGTATTTTTTCTTACAAGTTAATGGAAGGAAAAAATAAATGTTCATTAGTATATAAAATGAATTTACTGAAGTTCATGGAAAAACATCCATTGTGTATAATATAAAACTGAAATTCATTTCACACAATGAATGCTGTTCTACACTCTATGTAAACATTATTTATAATAAGATAGTAAAAACTTTCCATCCGATCATTTATAGGGTAAAATTATCATCCGTTAATTGGTTCATTACACTCTTTTGTATTAAGTTTTTTTCAATAAATGATTTGTTATTGATTTGTTTATTATATAGGAGAGTTGACCAATCACAGTTTGTGGTATTCAGTTCCGTGTAACGTATACTAAATTTTAAAGCATCATCATAAAGCATTGTATGAACAATAATAATAAATAGAACTCCAATGTATGTAAATAAACTAGAAAATATCATCTTTATGCGAATATGAATTCATTTTTTTATTTCAAACAATAGTAGAATTTAATAGTATATAAATATAGTCTGTAAATGAAATTTGATTATTATTAAAATTTCATCATATACCTTGTTTCATTATAATAATATAGCTACTGAATATTAAAATCGATATTCCTCATTCCATGCATTTATATATCGTAAAACTCCATTATTTTATAGCTCCAAAGAGAAACTTGTGAATAAATCACTTGTCTTCCCATTAATTGATTTACAATTAAAGGCTTCAAGCCAGTACATAATAATTAACGTAAGATATTATCGAACAGAAATTAACTAATGTAACATCGAGGTCAGCAGTTCAATGGTGTAAATGTGGCAGGTAATTTATAGTACTTCACACTGCTCCATCTCTATATGTTCTAGCGGATAATGCATATTATATTTAATAATTGACTAGTAATTACTAATGATCTGCTCTGTACTTTCTATACAATATAACACATGGTTTTTCCTATGGATTATTATGCTACTTAGTTGCAGTAACTATTTAATTAGTCAGAGTGCTAATAACTTTCAATATTGTATTGAATAGCATTTACTTTCATATTTCTCATACGGTCCTTTTAAATTATTTACACATTCAATTTATAATCAGTGAAAAAAGTAAAGGGAGGAGGTAGATAATGATTTAAATTATTAATTATATATTTAATGACTTGGTATCAATACAAAGTTTAACTAACATATTCTTGTATAGGATTGTTTTTTAAATCATATATCATTATTATAGCTAAAGTATCATGTTTATGAATTTTAGAAGAATGTAGGAATATATTTCATCAAAATTCAACAAATTAAAATCAAAACTATTAAAAATATCTATTTTAAATAGAGTAAACTTATTTAATTTAGAAAATATTATGAACTTTTTCATTTTTAAAATAATATGATTTTCAAATACACACATTTACAAGAGTATGATTTATGTTGTTCGCGATGTTTTTTGTCGCCGATTTGATGTAGGGTCGGGAGGGGCGAATCTTGCGCACTAAAAACTTTTGGGTTTTGCAACTTAGTTTTTGCAGATAGACGAATAGTATTTGATATGAAGAACCGCGATAAGGCCTTTTATACACCATCCAAAGGACAAAAAATTAGTATTTGTATAATCTGAGTTATTGACGAAAGTAGTGCGCAATTAAAATTGTCCTTGATGGGGCGATTCTTGCGCTCGAGAGGGGCGAATAACTGCGCACCCATTAATTCCTTTCCATAGTGAAAAATAGCACTATTGAGTGTCTAGATACTTACTATAAGAATAATTCCAATGTGTTTAAAAGCATAAACAATCACATGATTCAAATTCAAAACTTGAGACAAACTTTTTTCGACCTGTTCACGTAAAGTTTGTAGAATGTATGTGTGACGTCATGAATGTTGCTTCTATTCATGATTAATTAATTCTTGTAATATTAGTTTATCTGAAGTAAGACACTATTATATTTACTTATTATGTAACTATAAATATAATAAATAACTAGATGACGGGCACTCATAGAGCGCATACTTTTGCCACCGCTTTCAAATGACCTTGACCTTTAAACTGTTCACTCCCAAAATATAAACAAATTATTCCTGAATATTGAAGCATCGTCCCGACCAATTTCACACAATTTGGTTGAATGCTTTTGTGTTATAAATGACCTTGACCTTTATTTTTACCCGATTGCTCCCAAAATCTATTAAATGGGTTCCTGCCTGGATAATTACCAACCATCGACCAAATTTCAGTTACTTTGATTGAATAAATTTTGCGTTATAAATCAACTTGACCTTTAACCTGACCGCTTCCAAAAACTTACCAAACCAATCCTAGATATTGACCAATCGTCCCATCAAATTTCAGACAAATTGATTGAAAACTTTTTGAATTATTGAGTTATAAATGACCTTGAGCTTTGACCGGATAGCTCCCAAAATTTTACCAGATGGTTCCTGGAGATTAGTCAATCGACCGTCTTACCAAATTCAAAGTAATTTGATCGAAAACTTTTTGAGTTATGTGAGCAACAAGATGACAAACAAAAATATGTCGCCCAAAAGATAACCTTACGCAATCTATGAAAGTAATAATTCTCTTTAGATGTCAAATATAGCATATATAACCAATTTAGCATACATATCTAAAACGTTATTCAAAATACTGTTACACTTAGATATTTTCACTTTATGTCTCTGAAATTACGATAATAAGAATATAGAAGCAAATGGGTTTTTCGTACATCTATTAGGTTACGTGGAATATTCACTTGCCATTGTAAGGTCGGGGAGATACCCAGGCCAAGAGAGGGTCCATATGTACTGAATCCCCTAGACCTAAAGGTTAGCCGTTGAACTCTAGCTTCCAGTCTTTCAATTCTTTCAATAAAGGTAAAAATGTATCAGAATTTGAGAGTATAATGATACTATGAAGGTAGTAAAATTTCATCCAGAGTTCTGTCGCTAGTCTTGTAATAGGTAGAACATTCCACAACAATATTATGAGGTCATGTTTCTTGGCGAAGACCAGATCGTCGGCAAGTATTATTGTTTTACTGTTTTAGGACCAAAGGTATTACTGTTTTAGGACCAAATGTTCCCAGGATAGAAGAAGAAGTTTCAATCGGGTTATTAACAATAGCTTTTGACATTCTCTTTTAAAGAGGAAGAGTTCTTTGGTCTGTCTACAAGAAGGTAGGTTGATCCACCTAATTCCTTTGGTGTTTTTAAAAGACCAACGGTTCAGGTTCTGCGCCAGAAGATATCTGTTACGTACTTTTCTATGAAATCATCAGTTTCGTTGTCAATAGTACCAACGTGAGCCTTAATAGTTATTCACAGAAGTGGATTATTATGGTTATTCACAGGTGCCCCAGTGACCACAAAACGTCCACACTATGATTTACCCGTGTGGTTCCTCGTCCTCAAACAAGGAACGGCCTTTTAGGCCACTATGCTGTTTCAATAGATTTCATTCAGAAATCTATTGGGTTGAAATATGGCGCTGAAGACGCCAAATTTCTGTGCGACAGAATCTTGGCAATTGACGTGATCACCACTCATGTGTCTTTTTTAAGTAGTAAAAAAGTTCACCATCTTGTTGGAAGATAAATGATTGATTTTTGAAGTGTTTTTTTTTTCATCAATCCAATAGCTGGAACCACAATATTGTTATAGAGGATTTATCTTAGGCCGTTCTCCACGAAAATCAGGGGAGACTCCCAAGTTTTCGAGATAGGGGAAATCTTGAATATCTTCTGATCATGAATATTGAACTGGGTTGGCTTCAATAATGAAGAGTTTCTCGTTAAAAAAATCTGTTTCATACCTTGTCGTGTCCGCTTTAAACTCTCTGAGAAGGACCTTTGTTCTTTCAAGTCTCTTTTGCTTTTTAAGAAGTGTGAGGACTTAGTGTTCTCTCATTTTGTAGGAGGACAACTGAAGATCCTTCGTGATGATGGTTCTAATTGAAGTCTGTATCACATTCATGTATTGAGCTATATTTTGAGTTTTTTCAAGTATTTTTTCCAGTCTTCAACATTGCACAAACATTCTTAGCCATTTTCTTTATTCGAACAAGTACTCCCACTTCTACACTTCTAGGACAATCCTCAGAAGTGACAAGGTCAACGTAGCTACTATTCTCAACATGGTGCAATGTCGATTTTCAACTTTTAAAAGCATAATGATATCAAAGTTGGGTTTCCCTGTATGATGGTTTAACCCTGTCATTTTAGACATGATATTTTCGATTTTATTAAAAGGAACCGAATAATAAGATTATATAACTATACTTAATAAAAAAGCAAAAGATAAACATGTATAGTGATGTTGATATGTTTAACTATAAATTTCACAGAAAAGACTTATTGATGACTTTAAATTCACCCTGATTTACAATTTCATATTTCGACCGATTATCTGAAATATATGTGGAATGTGTATGTTTTTAGTTGAAATTGAAAAAATACACATATATATAGAGAGTAATATTAGGCATTAAAAACTGTTTCATGGCCTAAAAATAAATTTCTATAGTGCGCAATATTCGCCCCGCCATGCAAAATATGGTGGGGCGAATAGTTGCGCACGGAAAAACTCCGCTAAATAAAAATTAGTGAGTCTAGAACCTTGTAATTTTAACTGAGGCAACTAAAGTCAATGATCATCATGCACTAAAAACTTCAGGTCATTATCTGGGATAGAAATTTTTTTATGACAAATTTATTTTTTAGGGTAATTCGGTAAAATGAATTTTCGACTAGGTACTTTTCATATGGTCTTTAATGTGATTTATTTCAACTATGAATAAATGCTTGTAAGCTGTTTTAATTTTATACAGAGTTACTACATATTTGAGCCGGTCTATGACTATTTTTGTTATTGGGCTAGCACATTCATAAACCTTTAAACATGTGGTGCGCAAGATTCGCCCCGTGTGCTGCTGCGCGAGATTCGCCCCTCCCGACCCTATTCCCAATAGCATTGCGAAAATATGTATAAAGTTTCAGTCATTTTTACTGTTTCTATGAATTATATTTTACAGACATTTGGTGAATTAATTCAACTTCGTTTTTATTTAGCCTGAAAAATTGAATACAACGATCAAGACTTGCTACAACGAAATAAATTACACATTTATTTATTTTAATGATTTTGAATAATATATGAACTAGGTGGATATTTTCTTATGTAACACATAGGTCACTAATGCTTTAAACCCTCATGATTATAATTATTTAGTCATAAGTAGTCGCAATAAGTGGCTTAATCGGAACAATTTGCTTGTTCGCAATACTTTTTTACACTGCCATTTGAATTACTTATAGGGTCGGACGGGGTATCACTGCGCGGTTCTAGGACTTTTGCCAGGCGGAATTTTGCCAGGGTGGAATTTTGCCAGGCGGATTTTTGCCCGGCAGAATGTTCCCCGTGGATTATATATTTCTATTTTTAAATTAGTTAATTGTAAATTAAAATCTCAAAATGTAAGATGTAATTTATATAAATATGAATCAATTTCATGTAACTTTAACATATTGTACTAAAACAAGTTTTATTTAACTAATGTTAAATAGCCACTAAATTGAAAATAAATTGAATTCAAATTTACTGAAAATAATTACGAAACATATATAAATGCAATTGTTATACATATATTCGGACAGTCTTTTAGAATTCACATATTAAGGTTAACCTAACTAACAATAATTTAACAGTTATTATAAATGGTATTCAACAATAGAAGGTATCAGTGGTTCTACAAATTTCTGTTTGTTATACGACTTGAAAAATTTGGACGAAGCGTTTCATTTACTATCAGTTGATTCCTGAAGTTTGCTCAATTAGGACAGTTATTGTCATATCCCTTTCACAATGTTGTCGATAATATAAAGTTCACGTGGAAAAGACAGCATAATTAAAAGAATGTTAAATACTAAACGTAAGACTGAAAACTACGATTGAAAACATATTAACTTATTAATATAATTCATAGTTCGTAACGAAGCACGAGGTGAAGGAAGCCGTAAGTGAATTGCAAACACCAGATAAAAAATAGGTTACAATATTTCAAAATAGCAAATTATATAGTATTTTCTAAGACTAAACCACTGCAAAAAATTATTACAGTGAAATTTATAAGGTGTTCTGTGATTATTTTCAGTAAATTCGAATTAATTTTATTTTCAATTTCGTGGCTATGTAACAAACTTTTAATTTACAATTTACCAATATAAAAATAGAAATATATAATCCACGAGGAACATTCTGCCGGGCATAAATCCGCCTGGCAAAATTCCAACCTGGCAAAATTCCGCCGGGCAATATTTTGCCGGGCAAAATTTCGCCGGGCAAAATTCCTGTCACCCACTGCGCATACCTTTTTTATGGGTTATCACACTGCATCTCTTATAATTTTAAAACCACTTGTTTTACCCTAAATCTGATTGCACCATCATTTCAAGCATCTTCTTTTCTCCCTTAAACATCATGAAGCACCATTATCCAATTAGTATTTCTAGAGTTAAGTCGCGATATATGATTATGTAGTGCTCTCAGAACGATCTGAAAAAAGTTTGCGCTGGTGATTTTTATATCCAGCAAACTCTCCAATAACTCTTTTACCAAGATTTATAGATTCATACCGTTTTAACAAGTTATCACACACATTAACAGTTACATTATGTCAATTTTTCAACTTCTCAGTTTCAACGGTTTTCCTGCCGCAACCATGCGCAGTGATACCCCAGATAATTTAGAGCTAGAGGGGTATTAATAACAATATTTGTATGTAAATAAATATAAAAAAATAAGTTTTTTTAGCTCTTAATAAAGGCATAAATATTGAATAAGATGTTATTCAATTATAGATTTGATTAACAATAAACTTACGATCATGGTAGCTATGCAACTTGATGTAGGGGTATTAAAATAGGGAGAGTGGGTATTTAGGGGTGGGGGTGAGAGGTTTTTGAATTGAATATTGTTTAACAACAAACGTACGATCGTATTATATTACTTGATATAAGTAGTTAACTAGTTGCATAAAATTTAAGTGTTAAATTTGTTGCAGATTTATTAAATATGTATCTAAAAAGCAATGGACTAGTAGATTGGGGAGAGGGCATGTAGAGAGGGAAGCACAGATGTTAAGATGCGGGGGGAGGTGGATTTAGATATGTGAGGGGGGGGGGGGAAATAGATGGGGGAGAGAGGGAAATAGATGGGGAAGAGAGGGATTTAGATGGGAAGAGAAGGAGATTTCGATGAAGATAGAGTGTGATTAAAATGGGAAGTGAGGGGGATTAAGATAGGAGGAGAGGGATATTTTGAGGAGGAAAGAAGGGGTGTAGATAGGGGGGAGGAGGGGCATCAAAATAGGGACGGGAGGTATTCAGGTGGGGGATATAAGTGCTATATTTATGCAATGCACTGTAATACCCCTTCATGTGCGCACTAATACCCCTTCATGTGCGCAGTGATACCCCGATGCACTCACTAAAAGTTACGCACAAAAAATTGCCAATAAGAATTTAATTTATTTAGCTATAATTTCGAAACTGATTGAGAACCATCCTCATTTATGACCATTTCTTCACGAGAAAAATAGTTTCTCTAGTACCTTTAGTTCTTGAGTAAATACAGAGTTTGCGGGATTGTGAGCAGTGATACCCCGTCCAACCCTATAATATATGATATATTTACATAATTATAATTTATGTATCCAAAGTGGAGGTAGTGTTGAACCCGGCGAAGATTATGTAAGCAGATCCCGACATAATCTACTATGGACCCACCATAACTTGCTCTCTGAGTTATTACCTTCGCAGATTGTGGAAAGTAATATTTTAGGCAGAATTTGCCTTGAATTTGGTGGGACGATTGGTCATTATCCAAGAACCATTTAAATTGATTTTTGAAACGAACAGGTCAAAGATCAAGGTCATTTTTAACAAATAGATTGTTAGATGGTCAATGTCAGTTAGGTATGCACTCTACCAGTGCACATCAATTAATTGCACTTAATGCACACCAATACAGAATATCGAACACTCCGTCTAATTGTTTGTCAAATTCGATAATATCCACTCTATTTCAGTGTGTATAGCTTGTCAAACACTGAAACATGGACTTCGAAGTGATCTAACATGTTAGAAAATTGTTTGTCAAACAGTAAATCGAAAACTAATTATGTTTCTAATTAATTTAAAATCAAGATGATGATTTCTTATTCTTTTGACGTATAATCAGGTATATATGAGTATTTTCTTAAATAAATTTTGATACAATAGAAATAATTATTTTACCTAACGTTCATCAAACAGTTTGACGAATATATCATAAGAGCATGCTCTTTAATTACTATTTTGATGAAACTATTTGATAATATGTACGGTTAATTACCATCAATTTATCTCTTCAGGTACTCATTATTTAATTAGGTAATTAATATCACGGTAATATTTTGCATCAAATGAAAGTTCATGAAGCTTTCAAAGGTTGATTTAATTTCCAATGTATTAAAATATCACTGCTCTAGATAATAATTTATGCATGCATTAAATAGATAATTAATATCAAAGGAAGCTTTCCTCGTTAAGATATCGTTTATCCTTTCCGTTTTAATAGCATTACTAATTCTATTTCGCTGAGCCTTATGCTACACGTGAAAAAAATAGTTAGGAGTTTTATATATTCAATTTGCAAACTTGAAGCAAACATCTTACTTGATTTGAATGTTAGATTCCTTATAATTTAATATTTCAAATTAATAAAAATATTTGCATCCAATGCATGTAATTTGTTCGTTTTTTCATACATTCCATAATTCATCAATAATCTATAATTCCAGCTTAGTCCTAACATTCGATTTTATGAAGTATGTTTCAACTGGAGTTTATACTTTGTATATGAACACTTAATTATGATGGTACATATTGGATAATTACCCCAAAAATAAATGGGTATTATATTTTGCTTATAGCACCTACCAACAATGTTATATTTAGTTATCATAATATTATAATGATATAAGGTATGAACTCTAACGAATTAGTTCACAGTCTAAAGAATAATCATTAAAGAGTGCTGAGAAGCGCGTGCTCTGTGAATATGACGTCAACATGACAATTAACAGAATGAAATAAAAAAATGATGCATAGCAGTTTGTGTAAATGAATACATGTAGTACAGTTTACATAAATTGGCAATAGTTGAACACTTTGTATATTTTAACACATTTGATCTTCAAAGTGCTATTGGATGACACGACGTTAAATAGAATATCTCGTTTTTCTCTATTATTTCTTTTGTACACTGTGCCTAAACTTTTCGAAATCCCCCTCTGCTTATCACATTATAGTGGTTATTTGTTAGGTATTTACAATGCCATTCTATTCAGTAGTCAGGTCAATCAATATCACTGCCTTACGTGCGATAACGTACTTAAAAATAGCCATGATGGTAAATTAATTACCGTACAGTCCACGGATATAACTGTTAGCAAACAGATCCATTTTATTCAGCGTCAACAGGCAACAACAGCACGATTGTCAAACATTCAGTGTCACATCTCTCTTTAACTACCACTCTACTTCTTCACTATCATCAGTTTATCAATACAATGTCCTGGTCTGCAAAATACTGAACTGTGTTATCAAGAAGTGACGCTAAAATTGTGTCCGTGAATTTAATGTGTGATACCTTAAGAAACGGCCATCACTTTTGTACCAACAGCGAGGTATTTCAAATCAATTATAACTCTATTGCAGAACGGTTGATGATTTTTAGCAAGTGAGTGTACGATTGTACGTTGAACATACGTATACATACCTTTTTCAATTTTACTTACAGTACATTTATATTTATGCGCTTATGTACAAATAGAACAGTTTTACATTTATTCAAAATGATATCGATGAATAACGCATTTTTTTCAATGCGTCCAATATCCATATTCTATGTACTGAATAATATACAATAACAGTTACTGTCAAATTTACTCCTGTAGTATCTTGTTCACATTCGCAAATCAGTTTTCGCTATATATACTGAAGCGTGACATATGGAAATTTTTTCGATTTTGTACAAATGAATTTTGTTATAAAAGTTTCAAGCTCACACAGAATAAATAACATTATTCAGTAAATAACATAATAAATCATGGCTTTCCAAACAATCTTTAAATTCACCAGTTCATTAGTTTTAATTGTCGTTCCAGTAAGTTTATTTATTTGCTCTAACAGTAACACCTTTTTAACTAATATTCTGTATAATTAGCTGTGATCTTCTCCCTGTGTCTGTTGACTGGGTAATATTCTATATAATTAGCAGTGATCTTCTCCATGTGTTTGTTGCCTGGGTAATATTCTATATAATTAGCAGTGATCTTCTCCATGTGTTTGTCGACTGGGTAATATTCTATATAATTAGCAGTGATCTTCTCCATGTGTTTGTTGCCTGGGTAATATTCTATATAATTAGCAGTGATCTTCTCCATGTGTTTGTTGACTGGGTAATATTCTATATAATTAGCAGTGATCTTCTCCATGTGTTTGTTGCCTGGGTAATATTCTATATAATTAGCAGTGATCTTCTCCATGTGTTTGTTGCCTGGGTAATATTCTATTAAATTAGCAGTGATCTTCTCCATGTGTTTGTTGCCTGGGTAATATTCTATATAATTAGCAGTGATCTTCTCCATGTGTTTGTTGCCTGGGTAATATTCTATTAAATTAGCAGTGATCTTCTCCATGTGTTTGTTGCCTGGGTAATATTCTATATAATTAGCAGTGATCTTCTCCATGTGTTTGTTGCCTGGGTAATATTCTATTAAATTAGCAGTGATCTTCTCCATGTGTTTGTTGCCTGGGTAATATTCTGTATAATTAGCAGTGATCTTCTCCATGTGTGTATTGCATTCTCCCTATGTCTATTGCCAATAAACTACATGTCACCAATAAACTGTACATGTCACCAAAAAACTGGACATGTAACCAATACATCTTCATGTCACCAATACACTGTACATGTCACCAATACACTGTACATGTCACCAATAAACTGTACATGTCACCAATAAATTATACATGTCACCAATACACTGTACATGTCACCAATAAACTGTACATGTCACCAATAAACTGTACATTTCACCAATAAACTGTACATGTCACCAATAAATTATACATGTCACCAATACACTCTACATGTCGCCATTAAACTGTATTTACATGTTACATGTCACCAATAAACTGTACATTTCACCAATAAACTGTACATTTCACCAATAAACTACATATCACCAATAGACTGTACATGTCACCTATAACATGTCACCAATAAACTGTATTTACATGTTACATGTCACCAATATGTCACAGTAATAGGTGATAATATAATATCTATAAATGTATGGGATAAATAATAATTCATATTAAATACACATTAATTATGGAAAAGTTGTTCAAATTACTCCTCGTGATATTTTAAAACAATGAGTAAAAATTCACTGCATCTATTTTAAAGTTTATAAAATAATCCTAGTAAAATCATTTATTTATATAATAACGCAGAGTTACTTATATATTTTAAACCAGAAGAGTAGACGATTAAACATTTTTTTTTATTTTGAACAATATTCAATGAGAACTTTTTAATAACATTCAAATTACAGTCATATAGAAGTCTTGAAATGTAAAATATTTTAATAGGCAAGTAATTAGTTTCTTACTATCTACTTTCTATTTCGCTATTTCCAACTCTATATTAATTAGCAAAGCATCTTCAGCAGCTCCACCATAACGCATATTACCTCCACTCAATTTCTCCATCGTTTCATTATAACTCACTCAATTAGGGTCAAAAGAACTTCAGAAGATTATAATTATACCAGAACTATTTTGTACTTTTGAACCATGCATCATGTTGAAAGTTTTTCAAATTTAATTAACTATCAATTGAGATCATTAAAATTGTTCATACTAAGAATTTAAAATATAGAAATAGGGTTTGAATCTACAACTAATTAGTATTCAATTCCCTCTATAATCTAATCTTCGAATTAAATAAAAGATTGGTATCGCAATCGTATACGAAGTTGTGAAATAATTCAAAATGTGTCGAATCATCAAAAAATTGCAATAGATAAGAGAATTGGAACCTTGTTGTCCACCACTGATTGCAATTAGATAATTATCTTCATCTAACAATAAGAATTCAAACAAGAGTTTTCGTCATCTAGATTTATCAAAAAATGAAAATATTATATATCAATTAATGAAGTCTCATAAATATATCATTAGAAACTTATTAAAGTTGTATTATTATATAAAGTTAAATTATATTAGTAAAGAAATACCAAAATTATGACTTTAAAATAAGAATCATATTCTCTCTGTAAGAGTTGAACAAGATAAAAAAAACATTTCTAAAATTCATATAATACATAGTAATTTACAGTATACCAATACAGATTTACAATTACGTTTCGGATTGAAATTCACCAAAATAAATGCCAATTCATTCCAATTTCTCACTGTAATGTTAAAATTTTCTCTTACTTTAAATTTTTGATCTGATATGATAGGAATGATTTTTATCAAACTTTTCCTAATCTTAATAAATTACGAGTACACTTCGCTTCTGTATTACAGCTAAATTATATTTTTTATATTAAATTTTCCATCTTTGATTACCATACTATCAAATATTTTCGTTTGAATTTGCATCTAATAGCTAGTTATAAATCTGTTTGGGTCTAGGAAAATTGATCGAAAGCAATTTACCGAAAACAGTTAATCGAAAGCAGTTGACCGAATGGAAAATTGATCGAATGGAAAATTGGTCGAATGGAAAATTGATCGAATGGAAAATTGATCGAATAGATCAGCTACTAAACACAAAGCAAATATAAATACGTATATACAACAAGACAAAAGTTGCAGATTATTTTCAATTCTAGTATTTTACATCCTTTGATACTTGATGTATCCTTTGTTATTTTATATGTAATTATCTATTATTTCCATTGTCCTCCACACAATTTTAACCTACAATGTACTTCCTCTATATTTAGTATGGCTTTAGTTTTTGACCTTCATAGGCTTCATTTACTATCACCTCTTTATTCTCCTTTTCCATCTGGAAGACCCAGCTCTATCCTGAAGCTGTCTGTCGTAAATGGATGAGAAGAGGTGGCGTTCTTTGGGCCCCGAACTATTGTAATTTGGATTACGTATTGTCTTTTTTTCATTTCTACCACGTTTATCAATTTTTTCTAACGATACTTGCAATTTTAGAGGATAGCGCTAGGGTTATGCTCTTCAACTACAAGGTCTTAGATTTTATATTAGATGGGTTCGTAGGCTTCATTTACTATCACCGATTCATTTTTCTCTTCCATCTGAGAGTGCAACAAGCGTTGCTTGTGCCCCTTTTCGTCCGGTTCCTTGGTAAGTGACTGCATTCACGGAGTAGCTTCTCTGCATCCATGGGCATTGTCACCGACGGTGTTAAGTGACTTTGTTCTTGGAGCAGCTTCCCTTTATGACTGCTTTTCCTGTCCCTTGTATTTAATTCCCTTTTGACGTCAGTGATATGGCTTTTGGTTCCGAAAAAGACGTTAAAGTAATTAATTTATTATCTAACTTTCATTTCACCTGTAATGTAGAACTATCTAGATTCTAGAACTAAGAAAACTTAAGTTCTCCAAATTATAATAAATTTCAAAGCATATAATTATCTGTTAAAGCTAAACAGTTGATTGAAGATATATTATATATAAATCATTATTACATATTATACAAATTATTATTAATATATATAAATCATGGTAACAAGATCTACTAGCTGTAATATAATGCAAGTGAGTTTCTCTGGTAATCCATGGTTTTAGTTATCATCGTCAGTTAGTGTAGCTAAATCGATCAACTATCATTTTCGATCAATTTTGGTTCGATCAATTCTCCATTCGATCAATTGCTTTCGATTAATTGTTTTCGGTCAATTGCTTTCGATCTATTTTCCGGATCCCAATCTGTTTCTTTTAGTTTCCTTAATTTATATTTAGTTATTTTAAATATTTTAAGTTTATATTAAATATATCAATATTCTATTTAATTTTAGAAATATTTATATTTGAACTATAAATTTATGCCTTAGTATATCAACCTCCTCAAAAAGAGGAGATTTTCTGGAGATTTGAATATTTTGAGACCTACCTTCCAGATTTATCTGGAATTGAAAAATTTTCCTATATATTTCTATAAATGGAATTGGAATTGAAAAGGAGCACCAAGAAATGCGATAGGAATATTCTAATATTTCTATATTCCAATAAAAAATTTGATGGTTACATAATGCAAAGAAGAATAATGATTATTATGGATAAAAAATATTATTTTTTCCAATTACATAGAATATTTTAATAGAATGAGAAATTAAAATTCTGAATTCTCTTAGACGACATATGTTCATATCAATCCGATTAATTCCAGCACAGTATGTTAATTTCCCAAACTAAGTCAATGGAGTAAACATTTCAAAGCAATAGATTTAAACTTACAAACGGAACTGTTGGAGGCTCATGTGGCTATGTTATATCCATGATAAAATGATGTAATGACAATATATTGAAATTAATGACAATATACTCTATAATTGATGCTATTTTCAAAATATTTTAGGTAAATAAAATAACATTTATTTGACAAAATATGAAAATGTAAAAAAATATTACAATTTCTCTATTATAAAAATGTAAAATACTATTTAAATATATAGTCAATTTAGAGATTATAAACGATAATGATTTTAAATATTACATTTTAGATGCACCGATGAATTTTATGCAAATTTGAAAACAGTTTATTCATTCCTTATAATGTTGAGAGGAAAATTATTTTCTACTGTGAAATAAAGTTATTATTATCAAAAATAGAGATAAATGAATAAAATTATAATTTCATCCCCATTATATCTTTCTCTGGTGATAAAAAACTAAGAAAAAACTTTAATTCAATCTAATTGCGTCAGAATCATTCAATACAATATTAAATTAAATGCTAAACCATAGTTTATAAAATACTTAGATAGAAAGAGGAATAACTTTTTAGTTTTGACGAGAAAATGCAACACGTCTTGAAAATAAAAGTACTGACTTCAAAGTAAATAGTTTATTATATAAAAATATATCAAAGCTACGTAATATGCGTTAAAATTAATATTCGACACCTTTTTACTAACTCAATTGAGGCATTGAATAATTTGTTGATATAATGGTAATAAGAAAGGAAATAGTACAAATTATGTTCTTCTCTCGTAAAGATTTTATTGTCGGGATAACCAAAACAAAATTGTCAGATGATAGTTGTAAATAATTAGAATATTACAGTTGCTCCATGCATTCATTATACAGGATGAATTTTCGTTTACATATGATAATTGTATTGTAATTTCAAAATGAGTATAAAATTGAGTTCAAATACAAGTAAAAAGTAGATAATATGCATTCGATATAAAGCGCATACCTTCGCCGCCGCTTTGACCTATTCTCTCCTTAAATCTCATAAACTGCTCACTGGATAATAACCAAACGTCCCATAAAGTTTCACGCAATATGGTTCAATACTTTTTGAGTGATTGCAATAAAAATGACCTTGACGTCTGTCAAGGTCATTCTATCAGATGGTTCCTGGACATTGACCAATTGTACCATCAAATTTCAGACAATTTGGTTGAATACTTATTGAGTTAAAAATGGCCTTGACCTTGATCTTTGACCTTTGACCCGATCGCTCCCGAAATCTAACGAAATGGTTCTTGTATATTGACTAATTGTCCTTCCAAGTTTCATGCAATATGGTCCAATATTTTTGAGTTATAAATGACCATGACCTTGACCTTTGACCGGGTCGCTCCAAAAAAATTTACCAGCACGTCAAAATTGTACCAATCGTTTCACCAAATTTCAGGCAATCTAGTTGAAAACTTTTTGAGTTAATTAAAAAACAAAAAAATGAAGGTAATTACATATTTCTCTTGTATCCAATATACCACCGTCGTCAAAATTATTATTTATTTATAAATAAAATTTCTATATAAACACAAAGTTGGATACACTTTTTTTGTGGATCACCCTGTATAGAAAAGCTGCGACTATCATTATATCTACATTTTATCAAAACCAAAATATAAACTTGTCTACATGATATTAAATCACGCATAGTAAAAAATATTTCAAATAATATCCACAATACTAAGAATACCTACCAATAAACAACAGATTCAATTTACCTGTATGAGATGTTAAAAAAAATGTGCATTGAACATATCTGGAAATCCTCATCGATCTCCAATATCTATGAAATGAAGAACTGAGAAGAGTTTCTTGATATGACTAAAGAAACTTGCGTGAAAATAAACAAATGCAGTGTATAATAATAGGAATATACCTCGTAGATAAATAATTACAATAAATTATATTCATATTTTATTTTTAATATTTGTAAGTAAGTTTGTCAAATTGAAGTCTCATTAATTAACTTCGCTTCATATTTGTTATACATATTTTGCAATGAAAATGAAGTAACGACAGTTGATATATTTTTTGTGAACTAATTTGATATTAGTCGACGTAAATAAAATATCATATCACTCTTTGCGAGAAAAGCGTTATGAACACAAAACATGCATTTCCGTATAGACATATAAATCTTGAAAGATTAATTAGGTCAAATTTTCTTAATTGTAGCTCTAAAATTGTCCACTAGAGAGTCATAATTACTAACGATATATCATTATATGTATAAGAAATGATATGTACAAGTACCAAAATGCATCTTTTGAAAAATGTTATTCTAGAGTTATTATATTTGATTGAAAAAAATCATACTCAACGGGAAATCAATAATATTAGAGGTTATTTATACTCTGCTTCGAAGGTTTTTCAGTGTATAAGCTTTCGAATAGAAAGATTTATATTCATCATCAGGAGGAGGGTGGAAAACCTGGACCTGACAATGAATTTTATGACCAATGGTTGTATGTTTGATACCGTCTTTCTATTTCAGCTATCTATCCTATATTTTATTAATATTAATAAATCTATTAAGTATTAAAATATGAGACCATAATGAGAGAGATTTTTTGTTACTATCTATATATCTATTTCTGACTACATTCATTCTCTAGAATAATTATAACTTTAATTATTATACTTTCCATATATCTGTAACAAAATCAAATGTGTTTTATTGTTCTCAAGTGTTTTCCTGTTTCTATGTATGTCCTCTTATCCTAATGCGCTACTTGTTGCATTATGCGTGTCCTTTTGACACATATATATGTGTCTTCTTGATCCTAAGTGTGTCTTCTTGATCCCAAGTGTGTTCTGTTTATCATAAGTGTGTCCTATTAATCCTTTGTGTGTCCTATTAATCCTATGTGTGTCTTGTCGATCAAAAATGTGTGTCCTGCTGTTCCTAAGTGTATTCTTTTGATCCTAAGCGTGTCCTGTTTATCCTGATTGTGTCCTGTTGATCCTAGGTGTGTCCTATTGAACTTCTTTAGCTTGATGGATAGAAATCGATCCATAGCTATATAGGTTGACCGTTTCCAATCGCACCTCTATAGCATGATAGATAGAAAAAGATACATAACTATAGAGGTTGACCGTTTCCAATCGCACCTCTATAGCATGATAGATAGAAAAAGTTACATAACTATAGAGGTTGACCGTTTCCAATCGCACCTCTATAGCATGATAGATAGAAAAAGATACATAACTATAGAGGTTGACCGTTTTCAATCGCACCTCTATAGCATGATAGATAGAAAAAGATACATAGCTATAGAGGTTGACCGTTTCCAATCGCACCTCTATAGCATGATAGATAGAAAAAGATACATAGCTATAGAGGTTGACCGTTTCCAATCGCGCCTCTATAGCTTGATAGATAGAAATAGATACATAGCTATAGAGGTTGACCGTTTCCAATCGCGCCTCTATAGCATGATAGATAGAAAAAGATACATAGCTATAGAGGTTGACCGTTTCCAATCGCGCCTCTATAGCTTGATAGATAGAAATAGATACATAGCTATAGAGGTTGACCGTTTCCAATCGCGCCTCTATAGCTTGATAGATAGAAATAGATACATAGCTATAGAGGTTGGCCGTTTTCAATCGCACCTCTATAGCTTGATAGAAATAGATACTTAACTATAGAGGTTTACCTAACACACGTAGGATAAAGAGGACACATGTAGGATTTATAGAACACCCATAGGAGCAAGAGGGCACAAGTAGGATCAGGTGGTCACACGTAGAAGCAAGAGGACACACGTAGCAGCAAGAGGACACTCGTAGAAGCAAGAGGACAAACTTAGGCTCAAGAGGACACACTTACATAGGATCAAGAAGACACACACAGGTTTAAGAGGACACACCTTGGATTGGAGTTAACATTTAGATTCAACATGACACACTAGGAGTACAGAACACACATAGGATCAGCAGGACACACTTTTGATCAAAAGGACACACGTAGTATCAACAGGACACACTTTTGATCAAAAGGACACACGTAGGATCAACAGGACACACTTTTGATCAATAGAACACACTTAGGATCAACAGGACACACTTTTGATCAACAGGACACACTTTTGATCAACAGGACACACTTTTGATCAATAGGACACACTTTTGATCAATAGGACACACCTAGAATCAATAGGACACACCTAGGATCAACAGGACACACTTAGGATCAACAGGACACACTTTGGATCAAGAAAAAACACTTAGGAACAACAGGACACACTTCTGATCGACAGGACACACATAGGATTAATAGGACACATATAGGATCAATAGGACAAACTTTTGATAAACAGGACACACTTAGGATCAAAAGGACACACTTAGGATCAAGAAGACACTCGAGGACACGCATATAGCAACAAGTTGCGCATTAGGAATAGAGGACAAACATAGAAGCAAAAAAACACTTGAGAACAATAAAACACATTTGATTTTGTTACAGATATATGGAAAGTAGAATAATTAAAGTAATAATTATTCTAGAGAATTAATGAAGTCAAAAATAGCTATATGATAGAACCAAAAAATCTCTCCAATTTTTGTCTCATATTTTAATATTTAATAGATTAATAAATATTTATAAAATATAGGATAGATAGCTGAAATAGAAAGACAGTAACAAACATACAACAATTGGTCATCAAATTCATTGTCAGGTCCAGGTTTTCCACCCTCCTCCTGATGATGAAAAGAAATTTTTCTATTCGAAAGCTTGAAAACTGAAAAAACCTTCAACGCAGAGTTTAAATAACCTCTAATATCAATATTAGTTATTATATTGTTTTCTCAATTGAGCGATAGTTAAGAAACCAAAAATAACATTCGTATAACTATACAATATCACGATGATGAAAATTATTAGTGTCTTACAAATTACAATCAATAACACTGTGTAAATCGAATAAAGATAAATTAATATGTAAATAACTAATGTAGCTAATACCTCTTGAAATTGAATAGTTATAGATAAACTTAATCACTATGTACAAAAATACAAACAATTTGACTTAAAACCATTATAGTATATTTTTATATCAAATCTAATACATGTAAAAATATCACACAGAATTGACACAATATGTATATTTAATACTATTCTTCTACAAATAATATTGCATTACTCTCACTGTACCCAATTTGTAGATATAATAATTCAGTTGGCTGTAGATAAACTGTTTCTCTAATTTTAAACCAAGAAAGTGAATTGACAATTTCCGTACAGGCCTTACGTTAGCCAGTGAATTTAAATTTAGCCAGCGACTGTTGTATAACTCATGCAATCAACTCCCGAGTGATATTCAGTGTGTGTCCTCTCCCAAATTCAAAGTACATCCTCCATTTGCCGAATGGTAAGTACTGTTGTTACTCTCAAAGTGAGATATAAACACCACATTTGAGAATGTCTTCACAAAAGAGAGAAATGAAGAGTAACTAATCGCACTGGAGTGGACCATAACTTAACTTAGAGGACTGGGTGTACAAATTTGGTACTTTTTCAGCTTCATATTCGTTCATTCAGTCTAAGAACAAATAGTATTAAATATTCTCATCGGTTTCTTTAACTAATGAAAATAATCCGATAATTATTGTTATTTTGAAATTATTAATTTATTACTGTTTATAGGTAATTGGTTCGAGACAGAAAATTATTTCAATTACCAATTAATTATGCATTTATCATATAAACATTAAATTTGGAAGATGATCGTAAAGAAATGACTGTTAAATTAAAAAATATTTTCATAAGTTCAAATGCATTTAAAGTATTTGTGTAAATGATACACATTTCTGATATTTAACTAACATTTTATTTTAATTCTATTTCTTTCAGTGAAAACGAGAATTTCAAAGAATTTGAATCATTGAATTAAAACTCTGGAGGTTTTAAAACAGTAAGCAAAAACTTTTATATTAATTAGCTTAATTAAAGTGAAGTCGTAGATTCAAGACTTGAAATAATAATACGCTATTTAATTTGATAGAGAAGATACAATATGAATGAATTAAATTATAGTTTCGAATTAAATTATTAAATATTTAATGTTGCTCAAACCATTGTATATTGTGTTTTATTTGTTTATGTGGGGAAGATTAAATAATTTCTTCAACTTTCGAATTTTTTTTACACTTTTTGTTAAACTTGAAACATTTTTATGTTTAACAAATCTATATTAGTTAACGAATATATTAATTTTGAAAAGGACAGTGGAATTGATTTATATTGAAATATTTTTTTATGATATTTTATGATAACAGTGTTTTAATTAAATTCTAATTAGTTTACATATATAAGTTACAATGGTTGCAATTGTTTTGTACAACATTGGTTGAAATAAAATACAAGCAGAATTTCATTTATCTGATTAATATTGTATGTAGCTTCAAAGATACCATGTGCATTAAAACCGAGTCTAAGCACATGCGCATAATAGCAATCATCTCAATTATTCCTTCCCCTTTCATTACGAAGAATGTAGCATGTTGCACAACATTTTAGCATGTTGTACCACATGGCACACTAATTTATTCTGTCAGTCTACTTCAACAGGACGATTGTATTTCCTGACGATTGTTTGACGCATCGTCAGTGAAGTGAAAATTAGTTGAGAAACTGTCGGATTTGAGGGATAAATGTATACACTGAAGCTAAATAGAAACAAATCAATATTTCTATTCCTTTACATTTTCTATTTCGATTTAATAAAAATTATTTTGTTACCAATAATTATCAACATTTATGATGAAAAAATAAATTAACTTTCTTTTTAATTCAGTCACTCTAAAGAATGATAGGTTTTTGTGATGTAATTCAAATGATTATCTAAATTATAATGAATTTATATGTGAATATAATTTAAAAAGGAACCTGAAGAAACTAATGGCCATCTAACTAAAATTTCATAGTTATAATCAATTGATTATATAATCAATAATTATTCAAAAATTCAAGCCTTCTAATCAGCAGAAGGAAATTTCGAAACTGTACCAATTATTTACATAATTGCTCTAACAATATTCCAAAGTTATTTAAAATAATACCAAGGAAAAGCTGAAGCCACGAGGCAGTTCCCCGACAGAACATTAAGACAATTACGGCCAAATGAATATCTCACTAACTATATTTCTCTGGGGAAAATTTGAAATGCAATGTTCTGTAGATGGTGAATAAGTTGCACAACTTTTGTTTGTCAGAAAGTGATTTAAAAAATATTATTATTGAAGGGTTTAAGTGGTAGATAGATACTTTACTCGATATGCACGCTGGTACTTTGTAAAATTAATAAACGTTAAAATAATTCTATAGTTTTTCTTCTCCATCACTAAATTTTGTTGTTCATTATTTATTGACCTTTTCGTGACCTTGACTTTGACGATCTCTACCAAAATCTGAGCAAATGGCTCTTTGATAATGACCAATCGTCTCACCAGGTGGGTTTAAATAAATGAATATTGCTGATCAAATCATAGCCATTTGCAATTTCATGAAGGTTTACAGAAGCACGAGAATATTATTTGACAACAATTACATAATATGAATAAATTTGCGTAAATCAAGTTACATTTAATGGTACGTCGGGAAGTAATTGATAAATAGAAAAGCATCTCAGTATCAGCTAAGATTGGAAATATTGTTACTTATGATGATGAAGCCGTACTTCGAAAAAGAATGATTAAAATTTCTATAATATAACCATGCATTTTGAAATATTTTTTATTACATTGACTGAATAAATTAACCTGTAGATAGAAATAACGTGTATCAGGTTTGATTCTGTAAACTATGTAAGTAAGAGTAACTGAAATATTTTTATCAAAAACCGTAGACTAATGAATATCATTGATTTCTTACACTCTGTTAACTGTAAAGCACTCTTAATAAACATTTTTATTATCTAATTGCACTATAATGTTTGTTCATCACTATATTAATACACATCAGATTAATTAATCAGCAGGTATAATTATCAGTTAAGTCAATAATCCAAGAGATGAGCTAACTTGTGATAATGTCGTCAATCCATTGTATTAATTATTATAAACAAAGAAACTCTTTTGATTAATTCTATAGAACATGTACAATAATATGTATTATCACATTCAACGTTATTTTATCATATTACAATAGTAATAAAAGAATTCGCCAGATTTATGATATATTATCTATTTCGAAGTTTACATTACAGAAATGTTCAATTGACTATTTTTGTATTACTTCGAATTTATGAATTTTCTGAATAATCATATTTGAAAGTGGTGTTGTATATTATATATGTAAGTGGCTTTGAAAATTATAAATGTAAGCGTCGTGTAAATATTTTATATCATAATAATTGTATTCATTGTATTCATATAATTTTAGTGGTGTAAAAAAATAATTTGTAAGAGGTGCTGCAAATAAATTCACTGTAACACCTATAGGTGAGAGATTACACTTTTCGATAATTAATTTAAATTATCGTAATTTAAAATTGGTTAATTTCAAAATAACTGTATTTTGAAGACACATGCCGGGTTAAAAAAATTAACTCGCTTCCATACACATACGACTATACACCGAAACAATGAAATATTGATTTAAAATTCAATCAAAAATATATAGAAAATAGGAGTAAATTTAAAATATATTTATAAGTTGATCTACCATGTTTAATCCAATAAACTGTTTATCAATGTAAAATTTACATTCTTATTGAACTTAATGATTTGATACTATGTTATCCCAAAATATCCGATACGGCAACTTCAACGGGTAGCCACTGAACTCCAATTAACAAACGAATGAACTAACACAATTTGTTCCGATGTTTAGATTGGCTGAGTCGTAGATAAATCTGTAAAAGAAGTAAAATTTAATGGAGTAAATGAGAAACAATTGGAGAGTATTAAAGTGCTTTATGATAATAATAAGTATTAAATAATCGGCAATCGCTAGAAAAATAATAAAAATTGAATAATTTTTTATATAAGGCAGATTTAGAAACGATACAATTCAATTGAAATTAGAATATGATATCGGAAAATAGAAAAAAATCTTCTTCCTTGTCCTTTTATTTAGATATCAGCTACATAGTTACTCTGAATGTATAGCCGTGCAAAGAATATATTAAAACATAATTGAAGCCTACATGTTACCTTTGGCAAGTTCTTTACAATTATTTGAATAAAGATAATATTTTGCTTGACGATGTAGTGAGCAATAAATTCACATATTTAGTTAAGTAATATTACATTAAATTCTATGACTTTTCTGTTGTATCCTTAGGCTTGTTTTAAAACAAAGGCACATAGTGATTCATCTGTACTTTATTATATGAATATAATAACTTAGATTAATAGAGAAATATAATATATGGACTGTATGTATTTTTTAAACCACTTTGTGCATAGTTAAGATTAAATTTATCGGACTAATTTTCACGAGATGCGAAACTATTGCATCAATTTTTCTTATATATCAAATTAAAGATCAAACATCAGTGTCTTATTACTTCGATATTAAATCCCACTTTATCAGAGTGCAAAGTAGACTTAGTGATTGAATATTCTGAACTGAAGAAGAGATGGGGAGAAGAGAGGAAAAGAGTTAAATTGATTCTTTTTCTATTAATTTGTTGAAGTAAATGAAATATTTTTATTTGTGAAGGAATCTAATATTTGGGTTTGACTTGTGTCGTTATTTAATTTACTAAACTCTCTCGGTAATAACGATATTTAGAGCGTCAACAACTCAAAGAAAAATATTGAAAAAGTTTGGGTCTGTTTAATTTCAGCTTAGTTTAATAGATAAATTTGATATTTCAATAAACCAAATTAGATTTTACTAATACTGTTATTTTTAATAAAAAATTATTGAAATGTTTCAAATGCAATTTCATTAAATAATCATAAATAATAGGAATCATTCAGAGAAAATTGATTGAAACTTCAATAATGGAAGAGTGCATGGCTGATGTGAGTCTTAATTAAAACGCTGTCATATTAATACGAATTATTGGCGTATGTAATACATCATAAGTTGGTAAATTAGTTGAAATAAATTTGGTCTCTTCAAATTTTTCATATGCCGGTCTTATGAAACATATAAAGAAATACAATATTCTATATTTCGATTTTTAAATGGTATTCAAATATCGCCAATCTGTATTATAAGTCCTAATTATTATTCGTAACACAGTAATTTAAAAAAAATATAATAATTAACAAGAGTGATCAATGGATCAATCTTAACCTACACGTTGGGTAAAACATTCAATTTAACTAAGAGACAAATAACAAAATGGACAGGTTTTACGAAGAAAAAGTATCACTAAAGGCTAAATTTTACCGGTTGATAACGTAGAGTTTAAAATCAGGATCTATACAATTACAAATGTAAGTATATTTAATGATATGATAAATAGATGAATGGTAAATCTGTATTACATCAACATAATATACATAAGGATTAGTAGTAAACAATCTTAATCAATAGTTTCTACAATGTATATATAATTGCGTGGCTTTGCAAACCTCAACAATTGGGCTTTTGCATTAGATATACTAGTAATATTCAAGAAAAAAAACATAGAATTAAAATGTAGTATGAAAGAAATTTAGTAACGTTTCAGACCTGATTGGATAAAATTATTTTTAAATTTTGACAAGGTATTAGTTGACTTTAGGTCCTCTCGTAAACTGTTCCGTACATTTACAAATTGATACATGTAATTAATGAGCAAGGATTTTATTTTTCGTCATTTGCTGCTTTATCTGAAGATACACTGAACAAGTGTAAACCAATTATCGGGAATTAAATATCAAAACTACGAAAAATCGTATGAATATATCCGATGGTAACATACTTTTTAAATTATAAAATGAAAATTACTATAAAACAAATATCTTTACAAATCATGGAATAAAAAAACTGGTTAATAACTACTAAACAAAAATGTTGTGCCTATTTTGGTAAATATTTCAGTCCAAAAAGAAATTAGAAGAGAGAACAGATTCTATCAATGGCTAAAATTTTTAATTATAATCTCAAAGCATCACATTAAGCGAATTTTAGATGCAAATGAAATCACAGTAACCATTAAAGCATAAACTGAACTGGAGAAAATACTAGTGAATGATGTTTCTTTCTTTTCAGTAATTCCCACGTGTTTATTGATCACCATAATTATTAGCACACGAATTTACTCGCTTGATTCAGCAAAAAGAAATTCACAGTAAAGAAGTAATGAATAGAAGTAAGTAAATATATTCTGGTATAAATTGATATGTAGAATTTCATTAATCAATCAAATTTCATGAAAATACAGCAAACGATAAAGGAAATGGGCTTTGTTCATAGTTGAAAAAACGAATCAAATCATGAGCCAGAATATTTTCATTCCTCTTTATGTAGCAATCATCCAATACCTTTCTATCACTTCAAATTTTAATATTCTGCACAAGTTTTTAACTTAATTTAAGTCATAACTTTGTACCGGCCACGAGAAAACATTGATATTGTTTTTCTTGTTCAACTTTTCTTTGCTTAGTTTGACATATTACTTTGAGTCTTTGTCTTGGACAAAGTTTAAATGGCGAGGGAAGTGAGAGAATTATTTGGTAAAAAGTAAAATAAACTCAGGAAAAATAACTTGTTGCATATTTGCCTCAAAACCGTTTCGGTCAAAATCATCAATATCTCGTGAAGGAAGAGATTCATCTCGCTATTCACAATTGAATCTTGATCAAATTTGAACGGGTTTTTTGACGAGGTTGAATCAATATAAAAGTATAATGTGCACATTTTTAAACTCTAAAATCTATGTATCCACTTTTGAGTGCATAACTTAATTTTCCTTCAACTGCTCATCAGAGCTTTTTGAAATCTAGTTGATATAGATAAACAACTCAATTACCAGAAATTCACGATACTCGGAAAATGGTCGTAAAATATGGACGCTGAAACAATCAGACATTTGGAAACTCATGATTAACCCACCAACACGTATGTTAATACCCACTCTTCGATCTACATTCTACTGTGAACCCATTTAAACAGTGTTCGTATAGTCAATAGTCACTCATAATTTTGTCACTAAAACCATTTTACAGCAATGAATTTCCCTCGCAATAACCTAGGGAAAAATAAGTCAAAACACTATTTACTTCCAATACTTTATTATAATGTTTGTTAACTTCAAGCAAACCAAGCCAGCAAAAAATTCATTATTATTCAATAACAATTTATCATTTCAAATGTGTTTCATGCATTACGCTTTGAAGAATATTGCTATACCCTCAGCATGCAGTAAATTAAAGATGCATTCTGTTTATAACAAGAAATGAGTTTATTTAAACAATATGTGATTTTAATTCTCTATGTATAAATTATATCTTAAGAAACATATGTTATTCAATATTCATATATGTTCAATAGAATTAGCTGTTATTTGACATTTAAAACAAAAGATTTTATAATATCAATTACATTTTTTGCTTATGTGAAGTATAGTCTGCTTCGATAATATGGGTTTCTCTTAGTATTATATTATAACATTTAACAATAATTTATAATGTATTTCTGCTTCAGAATACAGCTATTTGACAGATAATTTGCCAGTGGTATATTTATTTTTCTCATTTGATATCAGGTAACTAGAAGTTTTATATCCTTAGTAATTTAAATACGAGGTATCCATTAAACAGTACATTGTATGTATTGGTGTATTAGGAAGTTGACTGTTGATAAAACTATGAATATGAACACAAACTTCTACTCCATTGAATTAACATAATTTATGTTTAGTTGGGGTGTGCGGTCTGTTTTGGAACACACTAATTGTAAAGATGATGCAAATGAAGTAGAGATGGTAAATATTCCATAATAAAATATTACGGAATGATATGAGATATTTAGTTGTATGTGTATTTCACGGATATTATATTAAAATACTAAACTTACTTAAAAATTCGAATACGGAATTCGAAGCGGAATCCTTTTCACTTTTTTCTGTCTGTTCAGTCAGATAAAAATGTCCCTAGAAGGGATAAAAAAATGTCGGTAAATTCTCTGAAAAACTTTACAGCGATATCAAGTTAACTACATTCAGGTTAAATACAGTATTTTTTTAGAATATTTTGAAGTTTTCGGGGAAACATCATAGTAAATATAATTATAGAGATGCACAGTGTTATATAAATTTATAAATTCCATTTTATGTGAAAAGAAACATTAATGATTCGTTTATGCATAAAAATACACATTTTTTTAGTTAATTGAAATTAAATATAAATTTTATATCCTTCAATGAAGAATAGAATTTCCAGTGATTAGAATCATTGAACTCAAAACTCTGTAAGTTTCAAAAAACTGGTTAAAACTTTTATGTTAATGAGGTTAATTAGTTTGGTGTCGTAGCCTCGAGACTTGAAACAATATTACGCTCTTTAATTTTGTAGTTACTGAATGAAATAATTAAATTAAAGCTTGAATAAAATGATTAAATAATAAATATTTGTTCAAACCATTTTATATTGTGTTGTAATGTTTATGTGGTGAAGATTTCTTCAACATTTGTGTTTTTCTGGAACTATTTGTTAAGCAATACACAATCGTATGTTTTATCTGATCTTTATTAATTAACGAATATATATTCTATTTGAAAAGGAGAGTGGAACTGATATAATTTTGAATAATAACACAATCTATTGGAAATATTTTATCTGATATATTATGATAACAGTTCTACAAAATACTCATTAGTACACACACACAACGGGTATAATAAGTGCAATTATTTTATACAAAATATTGAAATAAAATGCAATCAATATTTTGATTTATCTCATTAATTTTGTAATTAATTTCGAATATCCTGTGTGCATTAACACCTACACTAAGCACATGTGCATAATAACAAACAATTCTTATTTTGTGTACAGAAATCATCTCAATTATTCCTTCTTCTTTCATTACGTAGAAAGTTGCATGTTGCACAATATTTTAGCATGTTGCACCATATGTCACACTAATTTATTCTGTCAGTCTACATCAACACAACGTTTGTATTTCCTACCGATTGTTTGACGTATATATATATCGTCAGTGAAGTGAAAATCAGTTCAGAAACTGTCGGAATTTAGGGACAAAATTATACGATGAAGCTAAATAGAAACAAAGCAATACTCTCATTCATTTACATTTTCTATTTCCTAGAATGTTGAGGTTTACTTCTATGTTCAATTAGAAAAAAAAATCTGTTACTAAAGAATATCATTATTTATTAGGATAAAAAATATTTTAGGAATTTTTTTTTCAAAATTCAGGTATATATGATATAATTCATAGAAATATTTAAATTATACTGAATCTACAAGGTACGGAGAAAGTCCCCGATCATATAAAAAATGTAATTTAATGAGTTGTGATGGATAAAATAAAACAAAACTTATCACAAAATATCTCAATAAACCCATTTAACAGTTCTACCAATTATTTTTCAATATGACCACCATTGGTGGCGATTACTCTTTTGAGTCTACCTTTGAAGCTCTTTACTGCGGCACGGAAGGTTTCTTGTGTAATTTTGGCCCATTGTCGCTCGAGGGACTTCTTCAGAGTTGCCGTACTATCATGAGCTGTAGCGCACGCTTCCTACTCCAAGATGGACCACACACAAAAGGCCGGAGGGTTCAGGTCCGGCGATAAAGGATGCAACAATTCCTTCCTCCAAAACGCAGGAAAGTGACGCTCACACCAATCCTGAGTTTTGTTCGCTGTGTGCGAGGGCACACCGTCCTGTTGAAAGGTAAAAGGCCTGTCCTTGAAGTGCTTCTTCATCTCGACTTGTCCTGGAGTCAAAATATCCTCGATTTACGATTTTGCGTTAACTTTAGCGCCTTCTTTGACGAAAATGAGAGGATATGTCCAACTCTCAGAGATTGCACCCCAAACCATCTCAGAAGCAGGCTTTTGGCGACGGAAAACAGTCTTTACGGATGGAGGGATACTGTCAGCACTTTTTGACAAAGTTCTGTCGTCCTGGGAGTTGAATAATATCCATCAGACAAAAGCTTCATGGTTAAAATCAATCTTTTGATTGATTCTAGGTTTTGAATCTTCTTTTCAGGTAAAACGGAAAAAGCCAAAACTGTTCCAGTTGCTCACGTTAATAGTCTTACCGTTATTCTGAAGTTATTTTAAATATTATCAAGGAAATGCTCAAGCCATGCGGCAATTCCCTGACAGAACATTAAGACAATTACGAAAATATCTCACTAACTATATTTCTCTGGGGAAAATTTGAAATGCAATGTTCAGAAGATGGTAAGTGATTTGTTCGACTATAATTTATCAAATGGCGAATGTAGGGTAAAGAGTCTATCAAATGATTTGAAACTGATAGGTCTAAGTAATAGATAGATCTCTTACCGTATATTCTCGATAGGACAAAGAAAAATAATGAAATAATTTAAATTATTTCTTTAGTAGAGCTTTTTTAAAGTGTAAATATTAGTGTCAAAACTTAGATTGCAAATATTTAGAATTATGAAACCAAACTCATATAAATTACCGGAAATTTTTAGGAAAAGACCATGCAGTTGAAACCTTTCTTATTGCATTTACTGAATAAACCAACCTGAAGATAGAAATAATGCGTACCAGGTTTGATTAGGTAAACTGTTTAAGCAAAAGTAACTGAAATATTCTTACCCAAAACCGTAGACTAAAAAACATTAATTACTTCTCGCACTTGTGTAACTATAGAGCACTCTTGATAAACATTATTATTATTATCTATTTGCAGTATAATATTTGTTCATTATTATATTAATACACATCAAATTAACTCATCAGCAGGTATAATTATCAGTTAAGTCAATAATCCAAGAGATGAGCTAACTTGTGATAATGTTGTCAATGCATTGTAATAATTATCAGAAAACTACCAACAACTGTTTTATTCAATTCGATATAGCATGGACAATGGTATATATTATTAGATCTAGAGTTATTTGTCACATAATATTATGTATATTATGAAATCGCCCGAATAATTAACTCATATCTGCATCGAAGTTTAAATTATATGTTGAAACATTCGATTGTCTTCTTACATTTTACTTCGATTTATGGATTTCCAGAATTCCAATATTTTTGATAGTATTGCAAATGGATATAATTAAATTGTGTTGAAAATTAAAAATTTAATTTTCCTATCAAATTATAAATATATTATCTATGTAATTATCCTGTAAAATTTAACATATAATTAAAAATATATAGATTATAAGTGGCGTCTCCATCTTTTAATACTGTATTTAAATCATATTGTTTATTTTTTTTGTTTACTTAAATCGTAAAAAGGCTATTGGATTATGGCTCTTTTTTGTTCAGCGATTCCCTCGTGTATATTGATCATAATGATAATTATTGGCACGCGAATTTACCCACGTGCTTCCGGCATTTATTTGCAGTTCAGAGTTAATGCATTGAAACAATGAGATATATCCCGTTATATTATTATTCGAAGAATTTCATAGAACTATCATATTTCATGAAAATACAGCAGAGGATAAATGATATTGTTTTTATTTAATATTTATTTTACTGAACGTAGGTAGTCGTAGTAAGCCATGATACTTTATTCCTTATAGTACCAATCTTCCAATTCCTTTTTATCACTTCAAATTTTAGTATTCTGCACAAGTTTTTAATGTGATTTGAGTTAATACTGTGTAACGGCCTCTCGAAAACATTGATATTGTTCTTCTTGTTCGACATTTTTTGCTCAGTTTGACACTGTACTTTGGGTCATTGCCTGGGACAAAGTTTCAACGGTGAGGGAAGTGAGAGAATTAATTGACATATATTCAAAAACACTCTGAGAAAAATACCTCGTCGCAAATTTGCTTCAGAACCGATTAGTTCAACAGCATCAATATCTCGTCAAGAAAGAGATTCAGCTCTCTATTTGAAATCAAATCCTGATCAGAATTGAAAAGGATTCTGACAAGATTTAATAAATAAAAAGTATAATATGCATTTTTCAAACTCTCAAAACTATGTATCCACTTTTGAGTGCATAATTCAATTTTCTTTTCAACTTCTTATCAGAGTGAGTCTAAATTTATTTATGAATAAGAACCACTCAATTACCCGACATTCACAGTACATGGAATTCGGTAATTAAATATGGATGGTAAAACTATCAGACAATTCTAAATTCCTGATTAGAGTCAATATAGTCACTCATAATATATTTGGTCACGAAATATATCCAGTTATAATGAGGTATGGTACTAAAAGATTTTTGAGCGTTGAATTTCCATACCGAAACTTTGAGAAAGATAATTTTAAATTCTATTTACTTTTCCAAACTCCATGCAAATGAAATCAGCTAGAATGCATACTAATTCAATAGCAATTTATCAATTCATTTGCGTTTCTCACAATACGTTATGGAGAATATTGGTTATACCAACTACGTGCTGGACATTAATATACATAATATTTTGTATGAATAAATGAGTTGATTTATAAAATTATGTGATTATAATTCTCCATGTATAATAAATATTTTCAATAAAGGTTTGTAATATTCATATATATTTAATAGAATTAGCTGCTATTTCACGCGTGACACAAAATATGTTTATTGAGCTTTATTATCATATAAAATAATTTGCATATGTGTAATATACTTCAATAATATGGTTATCTCTAAGTATTTTATTGTAATATTTATCAATATTATATAATGTACTTGACTTTAGACTACAGTTTTTAGTAAATACTTTGTGAATGTTAAATTACTTTTTCTCATCTGATATCTTATTGGTTGCAAATTGTTCTCCTCAGTAATTGATATACAAGGTATCCATTAACCGGTACATTACATGTATTATTATATTATGAAGTTGATTGTAGTTAAAACAATGTATATGAACTGAAACTTCCCTCCATTGACTCAACATAAATTAAGTTTGGTTTGGGTTTACGGTCTGTTTCGGAACATTTTAATTATTGTGAAGATGTTGTAATTAAAGTAGAGATGATATCATTCCATATTAATATAGTTACGAAATGATATGAGAGATATAGTTTGATGTACATTTTATTTCAATTATATTAAAACACTAAACATGATTTGGATCAAAGTACAGAGATTCGAATGCAGAATGCGAAGCTGAATCCTTTTAATTTCTTTCTTCTTCTTGTTTATACAGGTAAAACTAAAATAAAGTCGCTAGAAGTGTTAAACTAATGTCGGAACATTCACTGAAATAATTTGCAGAGATTTAAAATTAAATATTTTCAGGGTAAAATACAGTATATTTATATTTTTTTTTTCTTTAGATTGATGTAATATGAGAAAATAATATGAGAAAAAAATGAATATAGCATCTTTACATCTATATCCCTCTCACCTCAAACAATATAAACTGTATCCCTCTCACCAATCTCCAGTACGCGTATGACGTCATCCGAAACAGGAGAATATAATTTGTCTATTTTAGTTAAGGAGGCAAGCAGTACCTCAAGTTTAGTAATTTTAACTTCACTCACTGATTACCAAACGACCAAACTTGATAGTAAGATGGTGATACAAACCCTGTTATTGACATCATTTCTCCACTGTAGAGAAAAGGGGGTAATGCCCAGTTATTGAACAGAGCAATTGATTGTCCAGTGATGAGAAGTTACGCAAATGATTAGAAAAGTTTGCAATAACAAATCAACAGGAATGAATACCAATAAAAAGTTTTACTGACTAGCAATTTATTAGATCTTCTGAGGGAAAAATAGGCTGATCATTATCATTATTAACATTATTTTAATGTGAGTAATGCGATGTGTGAATTAATTATAACTGAATTAAAGAAAGAAAAATATTATTATTGTGAGGAATATATGATTCCCAAGAGATTTAAACTGTACAATTGGCTTCTGATTTTTGTTATTTGTGATAGCTATCTTTTAGTTCTAATATAATCAATATTTAAAATGTTTCTGTATTAGATTATTTGTTTCGTTTCAAGTGCAAAAATTAAATATTCACCAAAATATTTATTACAAATAGTCAAGAGTTTTACATTAGTTACGAAAGACTGACATAAAATTTACGAACTTGAATGAATTAAATTTTCTAAGACTATTCATTTGACAATGTTTTTACATGCAACAATAGGGAGAAAAAAAGAAGTTCTATAGAAAAAATTCTGAATTAGGTATCAACAATGTAAGGTAAAGGCAGTCATCAAGAAGATACATGAATGTAATAATTTTAAAAGAATACATATATATAAATATATATATTCACTCTTCAATTTAAAAGGTAAAACTACTCTAAACAAATAATTATTTCGTTTATACAGATTTTTCTATTGTTAAACAATATTTGAAATATTGATATCGTTATATATATAATTACAAACAAACAGTGAAATATAAATAACCTTATTTCATGTATACAGCAGAAAAAAAACTGTTATTATAAATACATCTTTTATATTAAAAAATATGGAAAGTGTAATATTAGTCTACGGATTTTGTTACTAATATTTTAGTAAGTCTGATTTCGGAGGTTCTATAGGTATAATTCACCCCGGTATATTCCACCACGGAAAATTCCACACCAGTATGTTCCACCCAAGGTATATTTCACCCCGATAAATTCCACCCCTGTGACAATGCTCATTTTGGTGATAATTAAAAGTCAAAGATTATATTTGTAGATGGCCATTTGTCAAATAATGCGTAGCGATGAAGAAATAACTCAGACGATATCCTGAGACATTTGGACAATATTCAGAGATAGCTCATGTCAATTGTAATTTCATCGCAATAGACAAAAATACAAATAATCATAATATAACAGTCTATTTCAAAGTTTACAAGCTGAGCAAGTTCATATTAATTCCTTCTTAACATGAAACTGCAGTATATGCTATTATAACAATGGTTGGAAGAGGTGTGGAACGTTTCAGCTGACAGAGACAACTTATTCAATGTTTTCGCTTTTTGTATATTAGTTTGTGTTTTTGGATTCTAGGACAAGAACTCACGTAGACAAAATCTCTCCATGTAAAAAGGCCATAATCTGCCCAGTCTTAAAACCTTGTGCAATGAATCGCACCTTCCTATCAAGAGTCTCCTGGTCAAAATAAAAATAATAATGAAAAAATAAGCGTGTAAAATACTCATGTGTAAAGAAAAAAATTTCTGTCAAAAAACGTTTTACACCACTTTTACTCGAAGCAAATTACCAAATTCAAAATAAACTAAAAATAATAAGAAGTGCTAGTTATCATCATCCAACAGTTAATATTGCTAGTGTGTTGGCGATAGTGAAGAAAATTAGCTTGTGATCGAAAAACTATATATGTACCTCAACTGATAAGGCACGTTCACACAAATTTTCTTTCTTCTGGTTTATCACATGTATAGTAAAAAATAAACAGCTTGTGATTAAACAAAAAAAAAGACTGATTTGATACAATGTAAATGCAAGTTACTTAGTATTTTATAGAATAATAATGAATGATTAATATTTATTAATTACCAAACCAAACCCGTAAATTAAGTGGGGTGGAACTCACCGGGTAGAATATATCTGGGTGTAATTTACCTGTCTCCGATTTCGGTTAATGGTTACAGAAGCATATATAATTGATTTAATTCATCATCTTAGTGCATCAAAATTGTAAGGTTCAAAAATTGATATAGAGATGAAATGGTAAAAATAATTGAGAAAAATTCAAGATAACTCTAACTAATTAACTACTACTAATTTCGTTTCTTTTGAACTAAAACTCTTTTCTCTGTTAGTAAATTAAATGTAAGAAAATCTGCACCCAATGAATAAAATTTATATTATAACTCTCGAAAAATGTTGTTATCAATCACAGTACATCAATTCAAATACTTTCCAAACAGAGGATATAACAGTCTCGTAAACAGTTTCTCTGTTCAAATAAAAATAATCCTTAGTAATTCATTAAATATTAAAACAGTAGTTGAATGTCTCTGCGCCTAAATCAAACACACACAACGTGACTGTGTTAACACTATCTTCGTTGTAAAGTAACAATTTGGAGAGCAGTAAAAGACAGGTTGTTTACTCAAGCACAGCTAGTACATAACTACTGAAAAATCCTAGTCAAACTCTGATATAATGAAATTACATGGGATTCTTCAATAAACATATATAAATAACATTAATAAATAAGAATAAAAAGAATGCAGACCAATGATAGAAACAGAATATAACAATGACGACAGTATTAATGATAAACTCGTTATTGCAATTGTAACTATTATTTACGCGTAGTTGCTATAAGATTGTAGTTGTCATTAAACAAGTGATAGAAAAAAATTGAATAATAATAATTCGAAAAATCAATATGACAGTTCTTATAACTTAAAAAACTATAGAAATAAAAATCCGAGCTGCTTTTTATCTATGTTTTACATTTACAAACTTATTAACTTAAATTGTTACTAAGTTAGTTTGAATGAATAGGAGTTATATTAAATTGTCCCATTACTAAATCATTTTATCTCAATCTTTCTCACCAGTCATTAATCTCTCATAGACAGATCAATCATCCGCAAAATAAAATTCGAAGACTCAATTCTGTAACATGGAGTCTTCCAAAGTGATTCCTATAAGTAATATAGAAGTGCAGAAACGGAAGATATTTAATATATAAATCAGAGACATTGCCATGAAATGGGATACAATGTAGTGGCCCTAAGATGCTACCTTGAGCAGTACCAAATCCCTCATCAACGTCAACCATTTCATTGCCAACGATCAATTATACACAAACTGTTGTAATTTTTATCATTTATAATTGATTATTTTGATCATTTAATTAAACACAAAATATTTAAGTTCAACAGGAAGCCAGATTACAAATAAAATATATTAATCAAAGATAAATAACTCATATCAATCATAAATATACAATTACCAAAGACCATCAAACATTTCATTGATGGTAATTGCAATTGGAAAAAAGCACAGGAATGGAAAAAGTTGAATGGAACAGGAAATCAAAGGGAGACTCTTGATTGAATGTAATCCTATTAAAATCTTGTAATAAATATGCCTTACCAACCCTCAGATAGAATGGAATATTTTCTTACCAATACCGTGAATTTTCATAATCTTCAAAGAGTTTCCGTTCAAAGTCAAAATTAAATAAATATACTTGATTGATTTGACATTCTTTACTTTTGTACTCCTATCTTATTTTGAATTGAAATTTTGTTAATTAAATTCAATCATTTAGTAGACGATTATAATTCAGCTGACATTAAAAGTAAATTATATACTAGGGACTGGATGAAGAAGTCAGAAATGAAATTGGCTTAAAGAGAATAGTAACATACAACCAGTCTGTGACATTGCTCATTGATGCAGAAAAGCTGTTCCGTGAATAAAGTAGCCTCCCAGACAATGTGAGCAAAAGGATCATAAGCACCGGTGATTACATTCTCGGATAGAAGAGGAAAATGAAGAGGTGATAGTAAATGAAAATGATCAAGACCACCAAACAATAGAATCTTAGACCTCGTATAGTTCAGAGGAAAACCCTAGCGCTCTCCGTGAACATTGTAAAAAATTTAAAGCTAGAAAATCAAGTTCCAACAGCTCTGGGCTCAAAGGACGCCTTCTAACTACAATGCATCCTCAATAATCAACCTTCGGATGTAATTGCCATTGATTGCAATTACCTATTATCATGAAATAAATAAATGTTAGTTAATAGATTCAGGCTAATGCTGTCCTTTCATGTAAATCATTCCAATGAGAACATTTACAGACTGAAAAATTAGCATCAGAAATTTATATATTTGTAAAATTGTGCTATTTTACGGTAATATTTTGAAGGATTTTTTTCCAAACAGACAAATTTCATACCAAAGCAATCCCGACATTGTTTAACAATAAAACAGTTCATCAAAAGAAGGAATATTCAGAGTAAATTAGCGAAATATAAAACAACAGAGAAAATACTGAACAAAAAGCAAAAAAACCTATTCATTGATTCATTTTATTACCTTCGCAGTCGTTTATTTATTTATTTATCATCTTGTTATTTGCTTAACTGAAAAAGTGTAGAACCAAATTGCCTGAAATTTGGTGAAGTGATTGTTCCATGTCCAGTGACCTGCTGGTAGACTTTTGGGAGTGACTTGATCAAAGGTCAAGGTCATGGTCATTTATAACTCAATAAGGATTGAACTATATTGCATGAAACTTGGTGGGACTATTGGACAATATACAGGAACAATCTGTTAGAGTTTTGGGAGTGATCCGGTCAAAATTCAAGGTCAAGGTCATTTATAACTCAATAACTCAAAAATTATTGTACCATATTGCATGAAACTTGGTGGGAAGATTGGTCACTAACCAGTTACCAGTTTATTAGATTTGGGTAGCAAACGGATAAGCGGTGGCGATGGTATGCACTCTATCGAGTGCACATAATCTAGTTACCTCTCTTTTACCCCTTTCCTTTTCATCTCACCTATACATTTTCCCCTTCCATCTTCTCCTTCCATGTCAGAGACTGTGGCAGAATCAGGTGCTTACAGATGTTATTGTAGAAAATTGTAAAAGAGATCTGACCGAATTGAATAAGTAACATAAAATTGACAAAAAAATAATATAATTAACATTGAATTGACCGGCAAATCTACATAATAATATCAAACACGGAAGAATGAATAGTTTATATTAGAACTGTTTATTTAAGGCACGAATCATCTACCTCAATCTTTAATTTCACATTTGACGTTAGTATACCGTCATGTTGTGTACATTCATGTTTGATTATTCATGTGTACATTCATCTTAATAAATATATAGTATATTCTCATATATTATAACAGTGAACCAATACAAATAATCATTTATTGAATCTTATGCATTAATAAGATGTATCAAGTTTTGAACAGTTAAAATGTATATCATTTGTTCTTTTCTTCGTAATAATACAGTATACAAATCACAAGTCCACACTCATTCCTTTTGACGTTACACGTATATTTCTGTCGTAACGCCACGTCGTTACCTGCCCTTTGTTAATTACTAAATAATCGACTGCAGTCACACAAACAATTGACAATCACCGTCAGTGTGATAAAAATACTTCATTTAATTGAGATTCTATAGAAATGCAAACAGAAACATTGAGTTATATTAGTAACATTGAGTTACATTAGTAACATTGAGTTACAATAGTAACATTGAGTTACATTAGTAACATTGAGTTACATTAGTAACATTGAGTTACATTAGTAACATTGAGTTACAATAGTAACATTGAGTTACATTAGTAACATTGAGTTACAATAGTAACATTGAGTTACATTAGTAACATTGAGTTACATTAGTAACATTGAGTTACATTAGTAACATTGAGTTACATTAGTAACATTGAGTTACATTAGTAACATTGAGTGACATTAGTAACATTGAGTGACATTAGTAACATTGAGTTACATTAGTAACATTGAGTTACATTAGTAACATTGAGTTACATTAGTAACATTGAGTTACATTAGTAACATTGAGTTACATTAGTAACATTGAGTTACATTAGTAACATTGAGTTACATTAGTAACATTGAGTTACATTAGTAACATTGAGTTACATTAGTAACATTGAGTTACATTAGTAACATTGAGTTACATTAGTAACATTGAGTTACATTAGTAACATTGAGTTACATTAGTAACATTGAGTTACATTAGTAACATTGAGTTACATTAGTAACATTGAGTTACATTAGTAACATTGAGTTACATTGGTAACATTGAGTTACATTGGTAACATTGAGTTACATTAGTAACATTGAGTTACATTAGTAACATCATGGTAAGTTGGTTGGTAAAAGAATGTTTGATTTCTGTCTCATTTCTGAGCTTCAATGAATATTCTACGAATATAATATTTGGATGTTACAAGTGTTAATAATAGTATGATATTGGAAATTAGTACATAGATAGAATATTATATTGAAAACAATACAGACATTTATGGAATCTGATGTTAAACATTAATTACTTGTCTAACTTTTTCATAAATATTTTCTAAAATTCTAAAACTACTGGAAACTCAAACTGGATATACAGTATAAAAATTATTCAGAATAAATGGTCCAAACTTCCTCAAGAATTTTGAAGGAGCTTTCTCTCAACAAAAGTAAACACAGAAATAGAACTGAGAGACTTGGTTACACTTTTGGGTAATAGCTTCCTGCATAAAGAAACTAGATTATGTGCACTCGGTAGAGCGCATACCTTCGCCTCCGCTTTGACCCGTTCTCTCCCAATATTTAAGAAACTACTAACTGGATAATAACCAATCGTCCCACCAAGTATCATGCAATATGATACACTAGTTTTTGAGTTATCGAGTTATAAATGACCTTGACCTTTGACTGGATCGTTTCCAAAATTCTACCAGATCGTTCCTGGACATTGACCAATCGCCCCATTAAATTTCAGACAATTTGGTTGAATGCTTTTGGAGTTATTGAGTTACCAATGGCCGTGACCTTGATCTTTGACCTTTGACCCGATCGCTCCCAAAATCTAATAAAATGGTTCCTGTATATTGACCAATCGTCTTACCAAATTTCATGCAATATGATTCAATACTTTTTAAGTAATAAATGACCCTGATCTTGACCTTTGACTAGGTCGCTCCCAAAATTCTACCAGAAGGTCACTGGACATTGATCAATCATTTCAACAAATTTCAGGCAATTTGGTTGAAGATTTTTTCAGTAATGCGAATAACAAGATGATAAATAAATACCGGGTAAAATATGACCTTCAGCTAATTTTCGAAGGTAATTTCTAATGGTTTTTATGACTGTTATTATCTGACTCATTACAACTCTATTAAATCAGCTACTTTTTTGCGCACACCCTGTATCTTTGTCTCCACTAGTACAGTACCTGTTGCTCATTATTTGATAATTCAATTAATACAATGGGTTTATGATTGTGATTAGTTGAACACACTATTATTGTAATTTTAATCAATATTTAAATTTTACTTAATTGAATCAATGAAAATATTTCTCCTAAAATTCTTATCTCAGTGGATGGATGCAATCAGTATTTTGAAAAGGAATGTACCATATTGAATTAAATCACTGACAGATTTTCAATGAAAATATGTTTGATGATCGATAGTAACCTGAAGCCTTTTACCAGAACTCATTTCCACTCTTGCCATTACACTCTCACAGCTTTACTAAATCTAATCTGGATAATAACACTAATCCATTGGATATTGATGGGTGAAGTAGAGTGACTACTGAGATATTAACACTGAAATAAAATATAAGAAATCATTTAAATAAATAGGAAATATAATAGTTTACTTTTTGAAAACTTAGTGAAGTTAACGGTCGATAGACGTTTCGTTGACCGACATTAGGATCAACAGATATTTCGTCAATAGGACACACAAGTATTCAGGACAACTAGAAATCATGAATACAAATTATAATAACAGTTACACACATTACAATCATAAAATTTTCAGATTGTGAGTCACAATTTTAATAAGGATCAGTTTACTGTGTACTTTCCCATTTATTAACAAATTTCAATAACTGAGTATATCAGAGAGAAAATACTGCATGAAAAGTACGCTTGTTATTTATCAGGAGAGATTATTGTAGATGCATTAATATTGTGATTAGTGATTAAAGTTCGATGCTGGGAACAAATAATGTGTAAATGATTCATAAAAGTTAATGCTGAACCATTAACTGTTTTATTTTAGCATTTAATGTAATATTTTAGTACTTGTAATACTTTAGAGTATTGTTCAGTTTTGTATTATTCGCTTTCGTTTTTTTTTTAGTTAAGAAAAAAACTGTTATGACTTTATTCCTATTCGAAAGCTTGAATCCTAAAAACCTTCAAAGTTGAATTAAAATCTCTTCTCGAAATTGACTTTTCAATCAGATCAAGAGGAGTCAATATATAATATTTTGAGACTAGTTAAATATTTCCAATGTTAGAAAAGCATATAACTTAAAAGCATATGTATTACCTACAAAAACATATGAATTAAGAAAAACACATCACCAAAAAACAAATATCTAAAGAATCACATAGCCCTAACATCGATGCTAATGGTGAACCACTTGGCTCTACAGATGCTATCAAAATGATATAAAGAAATTAAGATGCTTAGGAAGTAGAGCAAAAAAGCAATTATAGAACATGGAGTCGATATAAGAATTTTAATGGTATGGTGGTTTGAGTACTTGGTATTTGATATGATAAAATAAAAATGTTAATACTCAGTAACATTTTACAGATGAATAATATTTTGCTGCGAGAAATTGAAATACATTTTAATGGTTTTGATTCAATTACAACTAACGGAAAGAACATTTAAAAGCTACAGTTGAAATAAAAATAAATATAGAATCTAAATTCCTAACGAATAAATTGAACATTTTTATTTCAGTAAAAGTTGGTGATGTCCATTTATATGCGTTCACGTAGTGAATCTTTGCATTAATTGTTTACTTTGATGAAATAATAAATTATTAATAATAATAATGGGTGGAAAATTATCAATACAATACGTACATTACCTTACCCTTCTCAATACACGATTATATTAAGTAGGCAATGCAACAACATGATTAAAATATATGGACAGAAATTTTAATTACACTAAAAATTGTAAGTAATTACAATACTTTCATTTAAAAATACATTTAACCATTATTGATTTAGTTCAATGAAATTTGATGGACATGCGTACTCACTCTTATATTTCATATTCATAAAGAATGAAATATTTTCAACAGATCAATATTACACAAAATTAAATATAAAATATAAAAGAGCAGCTGTATTAGCATATAAATATTCAATTAGTGTTAAATTAATTCACTTTTAATCATTCAAGTGAATATAAATGTAAATTTATTGGTGATTAATTCTATAAGATTCATTCCACAAACTAACACGCAAGACCTGATCCGTTCCAAAAAACGGAGTGAATCTAATGCATTAAACATAATTAACTGTAAAAATTATTGATAACTTATTTGAATTGGTATTATATTTTTCTATAATCTTATGATTTACGAACCTAAAATATCCGATACCGCAACAGTCTAATTATTTTCAACTTCAAAGGGTAGCCACTGAACTCCAATTACCAAACGGATGAACTAACACAATTTGTTCCGATGTTTGGATTGACTGAGTCTGTATAAAAAAAATTATAATTAGAGATATAAACTGAAAACAAAGAGGTATCCATTGCTTCATATTGCCTTTCTCTTTTATTATAATCACATTCACTATTTTCTTTACCAACTGTATGAAATATTTGGTGTTCATTAGATTATATTTTATTAATTTACATATGAACATTTTCTTCGAAAATGAAAAACAAGGGGACTCGAAGAAGCAGTAAGTTAGAAATGTGGCTCTATGAGCATAGAATGTTTTACATACAACTTGAAAAAATACTTAATAAACTACTTATTTTTTTTTAATAAATAAAAATGAACACTAAGTATTTTGTTATAATTAAATGTATATGATATAACAGCAAATAAGGTTATATGTTCTAATCTCCAAAATGTATAAAATTTGCAGACATATTTAGGATTACTCTTAAGGCATGAATTACAATGATGAGAACTTATAAGAAGTAAAGATATGAATATCTGTGGTTATCTAGAGAAGTGAATTTTGTGTTGTTGCAGTAGAGAAAAATATAATTTTTTCTAATTGTGATGTGTTTTTGCAGCTATAGCATATTAATTCTTCGTATATCGATGAAGTTTTTTTTTTTCATATTGCGTTGCACTCATTCCTTCTTTTAGTTCTTTCCCGGTCGTTATTGCCTTTATTAGCCTGTGTTAAACGATGCTCTGTGAATGAAACGATTATGGAGCCTGACCTACTACTGCTGTAAAAGAGTGCTATATGAAAGATATATCTCTTGAGATGAATGTGAAGGACCGTAGATAGATGTTATTTAACAAATGAATATAATTCTCCAAGTTGAAACAAACTTCAGGACCGCTAAAATAAAATGGTATCATCATCTCTTAAAAATTCATTCAATCTGAAGTCAATCTTGCGATAGAAGCATTTTAAATATTAAAATAAATTAACAATTGATGATATGGGAAATAAAACTAATACGTCCATTCTTGCAAATCAAGATATGCATAACAGAAGCGTCATCTTTTAGTTAAAGTGTAATATTATCATCAACACTTGGAGATAAAATAACTTAATTGATGTAATGGGATATTCAAACGAAATTATTTTACATTTCAATAATATTTATTTATTCAACTGTCGGAGATCACCAGAATTTTCTGCTGAAAGGAATACTGCAATTTTCATCTCAACATGAAGCTATATTGCAATGCACTCAAGCTAGAGAGGTACATATTTATATTGTATTTTCAAGAAACATTTTCTACTGGTGAAAACAAACAAAGATATTTAATGCATAAATTAATGTATTTAGATATCCTTTGCCTATTGAAAATATAAAGCACTACTAGCTTGTTATTATAGAATAAAATATTTTTAAAATTAGAATTAGTAGTAAAACAAAACTATTTTAATAAATATATTATTAATATCAAGACAAACATATGTTTACATATATTTGTATTTAATTAAATATTTATTCATCACTTATAATATTATCAGTTGATCATTATTAAACGATAAAAATGTATTCATTCTCAAAAGTTGTTCAAAATATTTTGTACATTTTTTAAACATACCTATATATTTAATTTTAGATATAAAAAATGACACTGGAATTAGACAAAAGATGTAAAACACCTTGACGCTCTTCTGTGGAATCAAGAATTGTGTAGATCCTTACGAACTGTTTTGTGGAAACTAGGCCTAGGTGTTCATTGAGCTGTGCAGAGATTTTAGGAGCCGTGGCCATGCGATTTGCTCTGACAATTCGATCAGACAACTTCAATTTCAGACCCAGATTAGTTCTTTGCTGAGGACGTTTGTCCTTCTCTTTAAAAGGAGGTCATTAGTTTCGAGACAGTAACTCTTGGAGCATTCGGTTAGTTTCTGTCATACAAGCACCAACAATTTGTCCTATTTAAAATATCGAGAGATCTACCATTTTTAAAAGGTTATATCCTTTTTCTAAAAATACCTTATAAACAGTTTTACATGTGCAACATTAAAGGTTGTCAAGCTTTATTTGTCTACAATTTGAATAAACATTATGATGTTAAAAAGTTTAAGGACTTTCGATTTCACTACATATGTTTATGTTCAATTATTGATTATATAACGCCTAAACTTAACAAAAGAATAATTGTGTTTTTAAATAAACAAAACCACCAACGGACATCCATCTCTCTAATAAAAACTATTGCAAGAGAAAATTGTGTCAGAAAATAAAAGTTCAATCTTTTATCTATTGAGTAGTGATGGGAGGAGGTTGTTGTTATTAAACACCTCTGTTAATTATCTCGAAAAGTATCTATTGAGTAGTGATGGGAGGAGGTTGTTGTTATTAAACACCTCTGTTAATTATCTCGTGCGTCAGACCTGTGTTCCGCTTAGTCAGCACATTCGAGTGACCGGTGACTGTACTTTGCTGGTTCTGACTGTACTTTGTAATTGTTAATCCCTTATGCAGCGCAATTAGCAGCGTTACTGCCATTCTTTAGTGCTTTTAGTTAGGTTGTTTTTATCGTCAGTTAGTTTTGATTTTTATCTCTTTTAACCTTTTTATTCTGTAGTAAGCTGGTAAGTTAACCTTGTTTAGTTGTGTTGCAGGAGGTTTAAGTTACAGCTGAGGTAGGAATTGTTGGTCTGCCTGGTGAACTCTGAACGTCTGCCAAGTGTTTCCAGAGTACTGAGCAGGGAGGTTGTTGACCCCTGAATGCTCATGGGCACTCCGGTTGAGGGGTGCTGGTGGCATTTGCTCTGTTTTGCCAGTCAGACTGCTATTTTATTTTGATGATTGAAGGTGAGGATGTGCTCTGTAGCTCATGTGACACACGTAATAACCGAAAGAAAAGAGTTAAATGTGCACTGTGTTCTGGATGGTTTCACATGTCATGTGTGGGACTGACCAGGGCACAGGCGTCAGTTATAGTAAGATGGGTTTGTGTGGCGTGTCGAGGGCGGGGTACAATCGATGACCCCAGGAGCGGCCCAATCAGCTGGTGAATTTGGAGGCATATATTGGTGGCTGTCGTAGCAGGTTGAGAGTCCTAAATACGATTCCCAGGGGATCAGTAATAGCTGTGGCGGGAGCCCTCCAACTGTTATTGCAGGGGGCTCTGACGCAGAAGACCCAATTAGCATGGACAAGGCTTATGAGCTTCTGCTACTGGGGGCTACAGTGCCCAGATGGCGGTAGGGAAGGTCGTAAGGTTTCTCTTGCTACCAAAATCAATCGGCAGGTGGCCCAATTTTTAGAGACTGACTCCCTACCTACGCTGCCTGAACCAATAATCCCAGTTGTTAATAATCGACACGCTTCAGACGATGACAAGTTACAAAAGTTGAAAAAATGAGTGGCAGCTAAGTTTGCAGATGGTGACGTGAGTGGAGCAGTTCGTGAGCTGTCATCTTCGGATGGACTGGCCCAACGAAACGAAGAGACTGTCAGAGCGTTGAGGTCTAAACACCCGCCTGCCCCGCTAGACTTGATGATGCCAGAACCTCCGGATAATTCTCTAGTTGTGCCTATTGTTTCGGAGGAGGATGTCCGGAGGGCTGTTAATTCTTTTCGTCCTGGTTCTGCCGGAGGACCTGATGGCCTCAGGCCGGGTCATTTGAAGACGCTATTGTCCCATTCATCTGCAGAGGCTGGAGTACGTCTTTTGACCATTCTGACAGATTTTATGAATGCGATATTGAGAGGAGAAGTTCCTGATTTTGCTTTGTCAACTTTCTATGGAGCCACATTGTGCGCTTTAACCAAAAAGGATGGTGGCATCAGACCCATAGCAGTTGGTAATACCTTGCGTAGGTTGGCTGCCAAGGTTGGTGCGCGCCCCTTATCACACTCTCTTGGTAGTGAATTAAGACCGGTTCAGCTTGGGTTCTCTACGAAGGGTGGCTGTGAAGCTGCCGCACATTCTGCAAGACAGTACTTGAATGACTGTAACCATAGGAGGGTGTTTCTCAAGGTGGATATGAAAAACGCTTTCAATTGTCTGAGGAGAGATACCTTCCTTACTGTTATTCGTAACCGTGTGCCGGAGCTATATAGACTCCTTTGGCAAGCTTACTCTTCGCCTTCAGCTTTGTTTTTTGGTGAAGAGGTGCTGAGGTCGGAGACAGGTATCCAGCAGGGTGACCCTATTGGACCGGCTATGTTTGCTCTTGGAATTGACGAGGTGGCTCGCAGGGTTGAGTCAGAGTTCACTGTATGGTATCTGGACGACGCAGCTCTGGGAGATACACCGGAGAGAGTTTTGGAGGACGTAAAAACCTTGATAGATGGGTTGAGTGCCATCGGACTTGAAGTTAATAGCGCAAAATGTGAGCTGACCATTCTCGATGATAACGTGGTGAAACAGAATTGCTGTTCCGGGCAGTGCTTCCAAATGTCAAAGTGGTTCATAAGGACAATTGCTCCTTGTTGGGTGCGCCTTTAAGTGACTTGGGTATCCCCGAGGAGATTTTAAGGAAGAAAGAAGATCTGGATCTCATAAACTCTCGATTGCGGGTGGTGGATAACCATCAAGCCTTCTTTTTGTTGAGAAATGTTTTCTCCATTCCGAAGCTACAATATGTTCTGCGGGCTTCTCCAGCTTACAAGCACGTAGTCGAACTTAGCTGCTTTGATGAATCACTTAGATCTGCCGTTGCCAGTGTGACCAATGTAGAGATGTCAGCTGATTCTTGGGTTCAGGCAACTTTACCGGTTGGCCTTGGTGGACTAGGTTGTAGGAGAGCTGGAGATATTGCCTTGCCTGCTTTTATGTCTTCAATGTATTCTGTGAGTGATTTGGTTGAAACTATTCTTTCTAATATTAATATAGTCGATACCGGAGAGCTTACGGATGCAGTTGGGACGTGGAGGCAGGGTTTACAGGCTGGTCTCCCGGTACCAGTCCATGAGTCCAGTCAAAAAGAATGGGATACATCACGGGCTCATTCATTAATGGAGAGTCTGTTGGCTAGAGCTGATCAGGTGGCAAGAGCACGACTATTATCTGCATCTCTTAAAGAAAGTGGAGTGTGGTTGAACGCGATTCCCATACCGTCATTGGGTACACAGCTCGATCCAGAGGTCCTGAGGGTAGCCATTGCTCTCAGAGTTGGTGCCAGAGTTTGTGAACTTCATTCTTGCCGCTGTGGCAGTGGGATGGATGTCAGAGGACTGCATGGCCTGTCTTGTAGGTACAGTTCTGGGCGTCACCCAAGACATGCAGCAATGAATGATGTGGTAAAAAGGGCTTTGCAGAGAGCAGGACTCCCTTCAGTACTTGAGCCTCCTGGACTTGACAGAGGTGATGGTAAACGCCCAGATGGTATTACTGTGTTTCCTTACATGAGTGGAAAGAGTCTGATTTGGGATTGCACGTGTGTCGACACATTTACCGAGACACACCTCAATGATTCCGCAGTTGAGGCCGGATCAGCTACCGGGGCTGCGGAGAACCGTAAACGTCAGAAATACTCCGCCCTTGGAGATGCATACATATTTGAGCCAATTGCTATAGAGACCACAGGAGCGTACGGTAGAACGACCTCCTTAATCATGAAGTCCATAGGTAGACGCCTTGTTGAGACAACGAATGATCCAAGGGAGTCTGCCTGGTTCCAACAGCGAATGGCTCTTGCGATCCAGAGAGGGAATGCCTTCAGCATCCTCTCAGCCGCGAAGGAGAGGTTTTAGAGGGTCGGGTCTACCCCTTCAGGGAACTCAACCCCTCACTCGTAGTTCCTGAAGGAATTTCCTCTTCTGTAAAGATTTTATCCTTCTTGTTTTTAATGGAAAAATATTGTCTTTTTAAACAAAAAAAAAAAAAAAAAAAAAATCTTCGATATTTGCTGTCGATCAAAAATCATCTCAGGAGCAACACAACACTCCATGCATATAAAGTCCTACCTTGGTGAAAAAGAGGAAACAAGTTAAGGAGGAGAAAAGGTATATAAAGATAAAGGTGTAAAAAGGAAGGGAGTGAAACCATATATGGATGATTGAAATATTTTTTTTCATTACCGAGTCACGTAGATAAACAAACTTTCATAGACACTTAACCCTTTACCGTCCTTTTGATCATATTTTTTGATTTATAAAAATCCTTGAATCGGTTGGCTGGATGTAACTGGATTAATAATTTTTTTTAAATTATATTTATTTTGATTTTTTTTTCAGAAAAGTAAAATTAATGACATACATATATTCAAAAAAAACGTGAGAATATATATTAATATTTTCAAAAAATTTAATCATATTATGGCTTCAATTATTAAATATAACGAACATAATTATTTGCTTCTCATATTTACTAGAGACGTCTTTGGACATTAGTGTCACAGCTGAGTAATTTAGCCAACTAGTGGATTAGGGGGTCAATATTACCCCCACTCTTCTTCTAAACGCAACTACACGAGTCAAGATGGATTCTACTCAACTCTTTTAAGGTTAATGTACATAATATACACTATTGCATATTCAAATTGTTTATTCACCTTAAACTACAGCGAACATCTCTCTGATACCAGTGTAGATGTTATTTCCCTCATTTAAAGTTACTCCAAACATATCTTTTTCTCTCCTAAAATCAATTCAGAAAGTTTCCGAGGCAGTTCCAATCGAATGCAAATTTTATCTCTTCGCTGTCCTCAACTTCACCGGACTTGAATTGGATTGGTTTACACTTTACGGGGATATTTAAAGATAGGAAGAGAAGTTGGATGACTATAATGACAACATTTAATGTTATACATAGAATTGCTCGAAATATCCATACTTCATAAAAAAAGACATTTGAACTCTTCAGCACAGACACAGCATTCAGTCCCTTAGTAAATAATCCCTAACAGCCCTAAGATTGCACAGTTACTCCTGTGGTGAGGGAAAACATTGCATTTATCACTCTGTTTTCGAAAATGAATTACAAATTATTCTGACGCTTTTGGAATAGAATAGACGGAAAAAGAACAGGAAAATAAAAGAGAATAGTAAATATGATGGAAATAATAAATAGAATGAGAAATGTTTTTAATACGAAAATTAGCATAGGATACAAAACAGGTAGAAGTTTTAACAAAAACTTGATTTTAATCATGCACATTGACTCTGTGTTTATATTCACGAATTATTGTGATGAATAACTATAAGGATTGTAAAATGACATTTTGCCTATATAATAACACTATCTCAAGTACATTCTCATTGTCAGTCACAACCTAGGGAATACGCGTGGTGATAACTGAACATTCGACACTGTCACCACAAAAGTGTTAAAACGGTACTGCAGTACGACAGTGTGGTTAATAGTGGCTGTGCTATCAGTCTGTGTTTAGCTGTGAAAAAAATCAATGCAAGATGACTCGCTATCGAAAAGAAAAAAGAAGGTTTCTGCGGAGCATCGCAGAACCTCCTCTTCCGATTGCTAACAGCGCATTCAAGATGAGTGAAAAAGTGCCACTCTCCGAAAGTGTGTTCATTAGAACGAACACTGTCCGTTTTTACATTTCAGTGCAGAAACATAGTTTCATGGTGAAATTCGACACTTTTTGGTGAATCCCTAGGGAAATACCCAGGTTCCGACTGGCAATGTGAACACGGCTTTAGTATATCACAATTAAGATACAAAATCAGCAAATAAGCATGAAGTTTATTTTTCAATAATAACTATACAGCTTTCAAGCGAATCTGTAAACAATCTCCCCACATCACCAAACAATGACTTGTACACAGTACACTAAAGTCACCATATCACCAAACAGTGACTTGTACACAGTACACTAAAGTCACCATATCACCAAACAGTGACTTGTGCACAGTAGACTAAAGTCACCATATCACCAAACAGTGACTTGTACACAGTAGACTAAAGTCACCATATCACTGAACAGTGACTTGTACACAGTAGACTAAAGTCACCATATCACCAAACAGTGACTTGTACACAGTAGACTAAAGTCACCATATCACCAAACAGTGACTTGTACACAGTAGACAAAAGTCATCATATCACCAAACAGTGACTTGTACACAGTAGACTAAAGTCACCATATCACCAAACAGTGACTTGTACACAGTAGACTAAAGTCATCATATCACCAAACAGTGACTTGTACACAGTAGACTAAAGTCACCATATCACCAAACAGTGACTTGTACACAGTAGACTAAAGTCACCATTTTAGTCTCGTGTAACAAACGAGAAGAGACAGCAAGGAGCATTAACTCAATGAGGGACAATTTCGAGCTACAATCTTTCGAATGGGAAAATACATATAAGCGATCTCAGCAGTGTAGCTCAGAAACTTCAACATTCAACTAAAAGATTGAGTGAAGTGTGCAGTTACTGAGTTAATTCAGGTAAACATTACAGGTTAAATGATATTTCGGGGTGATATAACAGAGATTGAACCACCGGAAAGTAAATTGCAGAGAGTCCATAAAATGCGAGTGCTAAAAAAAATATTAATTTGAGTAAGCTTTAAGACAATACTATTTATCGGATGATAAAAACGACCAGTTGGTATTACTGTGTTTCCTTACATAAATGGAAAAAGACTGATTTGGGATTGCACGTGCATCAACACGTTTGCCGAGACACACCTCAAAGATTCCATGGTTGAGGCCAGATCAGCTGTCGGGACTGCAGAGAACCGTAAACGTCAGAAATACTCCGCCCATAGAGATGCATACATATTTGATCCAATTGGTATAGAGACCACAGGAGCGTACGGTTGTATGACCTCATCAATCATGAAGTCCATATTCAGATTGCCTTGTTGAGACAACGAATGATCCAAGGAAGTCTGCCCAGTGCCAACAGCAAATGCCTCAAGCATTTCAGACAGGAAATGCCTTCTGAATCCTCTCAGCCACGAATGAGAGATTTTGGGGGTCAAGTCTATCCCTTCTGGGAACCCAACCCCTCACTCGTAGTTCCTGAAAGAATTTCCTCTTCTGTAAATATTTTACCCTCCTTGTTTTTATGGAAAAATATTGTCTTTAAGAAAAATATATTATATTATATTACAAAAATATCCTAATTAGTCACCTTCATATCATATTATAAGGCAAGGTTTCTTCAAAGAGTAGTCTGCAAACACTCCCCGTGCTGTAATGGGTCTTAATTATTTGTCACCATAGTAACTGTAGACTTTATCCACCAACTAATAAACATATTCTGAGTCAACTAATAAATGCGATGAAACAAACAGTGAAGAAGAAGTAAGAGTTAATTGAATATCTAAAATATCAATATTCACAATATTCGAAACATATAAATAAATTATGAAAATCTATGGTTATACAGCTTATAAACAATATAGACTTTAGATTTTTTATTAAAATTAAAACAATAATTGAAAATCTCTTTCACCTGAGCAAATACACACACCATGAAAATATTGTCACTGATATACTCGCTATTATAATTGTTACTATTATCCTCGTGTAGTTGCTGTAAGACTGGTATTGTTGTAACTATTATTCTCGTGTAGTTGCTGTAAGACTGATATACTCGCTATTATTATTGTAACTATTATTCACGTGTAGCTGCTGTAAGACTGGTATACTCGGTACTATTATTGTAACTATTATCCTCGTGTAGTTGCTGTAAGACTGATTTAATAAGCAAAGAGAAGAGATTCCTACCAGTCAGCTGAGAGCTGCAGCAAAATAACAGAAAACAACAAACTCTGACTGTCCGTAACTCTTTAGCAGTCGAACATTCACTGCGTAAATATTGGCACAATAACAACCAGTGGGAAGTAGGGGGTTGGTGAAACATTTGAAGGGAAAATGTGGACAGGTAAGGGATGATGAAAGGTGACATGAAATTCTAATTTGGTCAATTAGTGATTTGAATAGAATTTTAGTATTTTTTATAGGTTAGACACAACTTAATATTTCAAACAAATATTTCATACTTTAGTCAAAAAGGCAGGGTTAATTTTAAAGTGTCATATATAATAAAGTTCAATTTTATTTCAGAAAATAATTATCATGCCCCCATAGCAAATGCATCAATATTGATAATTTAAAGACACCAAATATAGTGTCAGATGGTTACTTTATTTTGTCACTCGGCTTCACTAAGATCCACACCAAAGAACTGAAGACTCCGCAAACTATTTATAAAGTTCCGTTAAGGTGACCAATTACCTCCTAACGCATAATGCACTGCTGCCTAATGGAGGATAAGACCTGATCATCTAAGAAAAAAGAGATGATAATAGAATTGTTTCTTATTTGATAGTGTTTATGATAGTTGATCATTTTTATATAGTGATTCACTGAAAAAATCACCGTGTGCTATTTTAAAGTAGGAGAAGATTTTGTTCTTAGAGTTACTAAACCTGGACTATTGTCTTCAATATTTGGCATCTTACCTTATAAACAATAATTGTAAAGGCGATGATATAAGAAATTTCTTCCTACGAACTGTTAGATGAAATTGCTGGATTCTTCACGTACCTTTCATTATTCTTTGATTTGAATAAGTTTCTTACTCTTTTCTTACCATTGGAAATGAAAAAATTGTAACAAGTTCCAAGCTAATCTCAGATCGACTTGTTCTTTGACACAATCAAACTTGTGTTAATTTTAGCAATAGGTAATAATTTTAGACATAATTAAATTAGAAAAGATCAAGTTTCCAAATACTCAAATCCTCTGTTCAGACAGTTTCCAAATATAGCGAAAAAACATGACAATTTGAAGAGGAAAACATAGCAAACCACAATTAGAAGTAATTAAATAATCTCATATATTTACTTGAAATACGGTCATTATTAATGCAAAATATTTCATCTCAAATATTTCAATACATCGATAAAAACTGACTATTTAATACCTTTTTCAAATATTTGCTTTGTATAACAATTTATGTCGAAGTAGAAAAATAAATTGATAAATCTACGGATTTTACAAATAAAAATCCAGTACCAAATTCTTATTATTTTAGGTCTTTTATGATTAATAAAAAGACCTTAACACCGAATTTGGGAAATATTATAAACTTGAAAAAAGATGTAAAAATAATAACAAGGACTCACTAGCCGTAAAAGTATCAGAAAAATTTAGCTAAAGAAAATACGAAATTATCAACTTTGATTATATCTTCTTATATAATTAAAATGCAAAAATTATAATTGAATTAAAATATACTTATTCTTCCATTAGAAAGTTAGAGGGAAGTCATTTTTGTGCCATTGAAGAAGAAAAAGCGAAGTGCACCTAATCTTCTGTATCCCTGCAATACATTTCGCTCAAGGTTTAGATAGATTTTAGATAGAAGCACTGAAAATTTTGTCCATTAAAGAGTAAACGATGTGAAAGAATAAAATTTCCATGAAAGTGAAATCGGCTTATGAAAAAAGTCTGTCAGTATGTGTATGTACAGAAGAGGAGATGGTTGTATGTACACTATTTCATTTTTGTTCTTATCAGAAAATATCAGGAGTGAAGTTATTATTAGTAAAATAATTATGTGAAATTATTATTATTTAGTAAACTTTTGATTATACTAAATTATTATCCTTTTTAAATCATTTTTTTTACAGTTAACCCAATTAACCTGCTAAATTAATCAAATGGTTGATAAAAGGGTTAAGATCTATAGATGAACAACTTTTATATTCAAACATTAAGGAATACTAAAAATAGTACAAACACAAGCCTTACAGGTAAAAGTTTCAGTGAGTGTGATTTTGCATCTTACCATTTGATAATTTCATCTGTATTAATTAATAGTTAATATTTTTTGTTTTGTAGAAAAAACTTTGCCACTTGAGTTAGGATTAGAAATTGAAGAAGTGATTATCTTAGTTCTATGTTTAATTTTTTCCTACGAAGAATACTTTACTCAGTCAACCGTACACCTAACAAGAGAGAAATTGTGTCGAATTGACATGTACATTAATTAACAAGTAGCTTTCATGCATCAATGAGCACAGTGAAATGAGTGATGAGACTTTTGATTGAAAATTATTGTCTATTGGAACACTTCTTCAAGTTCCATATACCTAGTTCATTTTAAATTATAAAATATATTGATTTCGAAATAGAGTAACTTTCGATATTACCGAATTAATCATTTGAAATGGGAGAGAAAAGATTTTTTTATAAAAAGTAGTAAAATATCTATTACTGTCTATAAAAACTTTCATACGATAAATAATTAATATTCTGACTTTCTATTTTACCAGAAGCGTCTCTTTATAAATTATTCTGTTCATAAAATCTGTTGACAAACTTTGAGGTAATTTGAAAATGGCTCATGATTATTTTTCTCTCTCATTGACTCTGTTTTCGTTAAGTTAATTATGAATATTCATAAAAACAATTCAATTAGTTTGAATTTGAGAGCACATCAAACTATGAATTTATATACTGTAGCTACACTTTATTTCGTGAAATAATTAAATCTCTGGAATTTGCGTGTTTGAGTTTTTCCTAAACTATAGTAATATATATAATGAATTAATAGAACTCAATGTGAAAACTTGGATATTTCAAATTAAAAATAATAATTATGTTTGATCAATTGATGTAAACTTTATAAAAGCTTATGAATTGAAAGATTTAAGTTTATGGATTGCTCCGAAGAGAGAGCACTCAGGCCAACAAGTGGGCTCAAAAATACAAAATCCCGACCTCAACCTACTCCCAGCCAGGTGACTCAAGCTTGGTCAGTAACCACTCATTCACACAGGGTAATATATTCTAAAGAGTTAGTGCAGGACTTGAACGCAAAACATCACTAACTTGAAGCGAGCACTCATACCACTGTGCAGCCGAGCGACTAAAACTAATTGAAATTGTTTCTAACCCTCACTAAGTGTAGAGGTATGATAACTATTACTTATCCTTTATTAACATAGTATATTAACCCTAATGAGTTTGACGTGTATTTTCTAGGCACATATTTTTTTAATTTACTTTATATCTTACATGTTATTTCTTTAAATTTACTGGCCTTTCATGAATTTGTTCCTACATAAATACCAAATATATTTTTGCATTTAAAAGTTAGAAAATATTTACATATCGGCGTGTATCAGCGTAAATCACGTAAAATATGGAATTAATTGTACTTTGGTGACGTGTGGCAACGTAGAAATACTGTTTGGTTAGCCAATACTCACTAATTTGACCACGTTTTTATGGAGTAGAGACACATGCGCGAGCTGTGATTGGTTCACACTCCACACAATCACAGTTTAGCTCACTCAGTTGACAATGTCTTGTATACTTATGCATTTATTTCTCCTTATTTATCGAATTTTTTTTGTTGCAATTTGGTACATATTAGTTTAGTATATATACTAACAACTTGTAAAAAATACAGTATCTTAGGTTTATAAATAAGACATGTTTTATTAAACACATAGCAAAACCTTCCCGTTGATTCTGACAGTCAAACTCATCAGGATTAAGGCACTTATCTTGAATTATTTTTTATAGTCACACAATATACGGAATTGATATTACTCCATGAGACTTCATGTGTGTTCCCAACTCAACTTCAATAAACTTTTTACCAAAACTTCACCTGAGTTTAGAGAGTTAGAGTTCTGAGCCTCTCCTTAAATCGAAGAACAAATAAATAACGTCTGTAAGCACCTGATTCTGCCACAGTCTCTGCCATGGAAGGAGAAGATGGAAGGGGAACTGCATCAACTTTGAATAGACTTCTTACTGAAGTATTAGCGAAAAATACACTTTTTCTGATATTGATATGCAATTACTTGTAGAAAGTTGTGAAAGGACATCGTATTGAAGATGTTTACAGGTGGCAATAGACAATAGAGTTTTTGAATATTTTGGGAAAACGTATCTTTCAAAGTTTTGGATTTTTATTTACTTTTTAATGGAAAAACTTACCTACAATTAGTGACTAAATTCCGCTCTTATGTACAAACTATGCCTTTGTGTAATTTGAAGGTGGCAATCATCCAAAAACCGTTAAAAAGGGCTATTTTTAACTATTTTTCAACTTAATTTCCTCTAAGGAATGATTTAGTTCAATTAATTCCTTTGTTCAATTTGGATGGCTGATAGTTCCTGAGTGCTAAGAGTTTGAGAAACTGATCCATTTTAAATCGATGGATTCATTTCGTGCATGCAACATGGATCACAACGGCAAATTTGATAATGGAGCCAAACACGTTCACAAAATGCTGGTCTAGCTAAAAATCTCAGTGATTATGTTGTGAATGTAGCAACACCTGCAAACATATTACTGGTGATGATAGAAGACGAAGGAATCTTTGTCAGAGACCTTGGATGGAGACTAGGTAATACTGAAAGCTAGAGAAAACTATAAAATTGGAATTCGGAAATTCCAAATTCCTCCTGTCATAGAGTCTGAGTATTAGAGAACGTCATTGACTGGCAAACTTCCGAAATCAATGAACCACCGTTGTGAAAACTATTTTCTACCGCTACAATTGAAGCTGACATCAAGAGGAAAGAAATAATAAAGAAGTCCAATCTTCCCTGTCACACACAAAGTATGAAGAGAGTTCAGATTCAAATTAAAAATAAATAAATTATGCTTAAGGAATTAATTGAACTAAATCATTCCTTAGAGGAAGATTAAGTTGACAAATAGTTGAAAATAGCCATTTTTAACGGTTTTTGGATTATTGCCATCTAAATATAAACGATCTTCAAATTCCTTCAAATTACACAAAGGCATAGTTTGTACATAAGATCGGCATTAAGTCACTAATTGTAGGTAAGTTTTTCCATTAAAAAGTAAATAAAAATCCAAAACTTTGAAAAATAAGTTTTCCCAAAATATTCAAAAACTCTATAAATTATTTTCTTGACCTTGTTCATGCAAAAGTGAAAATACCACATAACACTTAATTGAAGAATCAAAACATACCTCCTCTCATCTGATGCATAAAATGGTTATAGGAATCTACAGCCCCTTAGGGAGACCTGAGGTCATCCTTTGTAGATTTATTAGGGAAATTTCCTCCTCTTATATATTTTCATTGAAGATATTTTGTGACGGAAATAGACTCTTTGGAGTAAATACTATTGAGAAAAGAAAAATTCAATAATATCTATCATTCGGCTTTTCAATAATAAAAATTGAAAATGTTATTAACTTTGTATTCACAAATGTAGATTAAATTGATTCAAGAAAAGAGACTATTTAAAAAATCAATGAAAATTGTTCTCAATGTTATAAAGTAAAATTGGAATGTAAGTTTAATAAAGAGATATTCACTTAAGTTTAGTTGCATGTAATTTCGCATATCCGTAGAAAATGTTCCAGGGAGATTAAATTCATGTCAAATGTTATAATGTTATAAACACTTCCATCTCCTCCTTTCTACATCCTAATAGGATTGAGTTCAGTTAAGAGGTTTCTTTCGACTTTGAAATCAATGTGATCCTTGAAGTGTTTCTTTCTAAAGATACATCAAAGGTTTTGGTAATATGTGCATAAAGTAGAGACACTCAAACAAATTACCTTCATGATGTATGTAACAGCAAGCAGTTAATAGATACGTGCTGCAGGTGCTAGAAAATAAAATATTTTTAACTCTAATGTATTGTGTACAGAAATATTATAGATATAATTTTTATTACTATGACTAATTAAAATAATCATCAATCGAGTTCGAGTCAATATTAATTTAACAATCAATACTTATATATTAAATTTATAAAAACTTCATAAAGTAACGTAGTTGTTATTATTAACATATTATTATAGGATATTGAAATTACAAAATTCATATCCAGTTATCGACCATAAGACGAGATCTCCTTTAGTTACAACAAGTACTTTAATTTTTTTAATTTTCCTTTGTCTTTTATAGCGCAGCAATAACATAGTTTTGAAATTGAGCGATAAAAAAATTACCTTCTCCTCATTCTAAATTTAAGAAATGATAAAAGATGAACTATTCTGAAATTATTCCAATTTGACCAAGAAGACATCAAAGACTAGAAGCTTCTGATGTTAGAATGTGTAGGTGTATGAGTTTGTAGGGGCGTGAGTGTGAAGGTGTATGAGTGTGTAGGTGTATGAATGTGTAGGTGTATGAGTTTGTAAGTGTAGGAGTGTGTAGGTGTATGATTACTCTCTATAGAACTGTTCCTACGGGTCGCAATTGTTGTTACACAAATAGTCTGTGGATGAAGTTTTTCTTGACTTGCTAAGGCCTTTAATAAAGTTGACGATACTGAGCTTCTGAGGAATTACATTTGAAATCTTTTATATCGGATTCCTCCATGGTGAATTTAAAAGTCCTGAGTAAGAGAATACTCCGTATAGTGGACAATTTTTCTTCTGTGTGCCTTGAATTGCAATCAGTTTTAGAAAAATAATGGCCATATATGGCAGATGAAAGGAAATTATCCCACAATACGGAGCTATTCAATTATTCAGGACTCTAGATTCACTATGGAGGAGTCCAGTATAGAAAGTTCTACTGAAAAAGCAACTGGACTGAACTGTAAGCTGCTATGCACTGAAAAATATAAACAACTACAATTGATGCATTCAGGTGTTTCGACTTGTCTTTGTCTCTAAAGTACACCGAACTGATGCACATCAATCCAAACTTTAGTTTGATGAATTCAAGTGTCTCGCTTTAGAGACAAAGCCATAGGGTGAACTCGAAACACCTGGGTGCATCAGCATTTCTCTTAGTATGTTGGGTAAATGCTTTCTTGGTGGGAAGAAAAAATGCGAGTAGTGGTGGAGGGAGCAAAATCGGGTGATCACAGATGTGATTGGTGGTGCTCTACAAGGATCAAATGTTCAAATCAAATCATATCCAAGGCGGTACACAAATTGAGAGCAAACTGATGGAGAGATACGTGGAAGTTTGATCCTTTTTGGATCATATATAGTGAGAAAAAGTGACGCAAGTGACTTGAATTCAAAGGTCTTTTAGGACTAGAAATAGTGATCAAATTCTAACTATATTCAAAAATATAGTTCTTTCATTGTTGGAATACTGCTGCTAGCTGTGGTCTCCGAAGGCAATCGGATTTGTATATAAGTATACAGTGTACTTTCAATTACAGAATCTATTTCAATTGAAAAAAAAATGAGATGAACTTCTAATAAAATTGAACAGAATTAACACTAGGTCCTACCAAAAGTAAATTAAGTGCAGACGAAAATTTCAATAAATAATTCTTACAAAAAAACATCAAATTATGTATTTTAAAAATTATATTTTATATTAATTATATATTAATTGTAGAGAGAAAATTAAAAAAGTGTCGAGCCAAATATCATGGATACAAAAAAAAAAAAAAAACAGTTATTATTTATTTTCTGTTTTCCTACTTCAATATATTTCAATGAGTTTTTAAATAATAACCTATTGAATTTTGATCTGATATTTAATTCGCTTCTGGTAATTAGTACTTTACCCTATAAGTACCTACCTCTGCAAGTTTATTTTCCAAATACTGTCACCATTGAGTAGCGTCAGAGATGTAGATCAGTTAAGAGGATTAAATTACGGTCACAATTTACCATCGGAAAAAGGTGAATGGTTTGAATCAATAAGGAGATAATAGCGCAACTTTACGTAGACTGGAAGTGGAAAGAGATTTCATGTCGATGCTGTAAAAATGATTTCCTATGAAATCAATAAAATTATTAAAGTTTAAAATTGAAAAAATTCATTCACTTTTCCATATTTTTTTTCATAATTTTGTTATTTAGTTTTATTGTTTCTCCTTATCTCAATTAGTTTCATTTTCTGCTTCATTGTATTATGTTGTTTATTTTCTTCATTGTTTTAATTACCTAATTTAATCAAAGGAGACAATTGTCTCCTGAAACCGACAGTCGGTAGCATGTCTACATTGTATCCCTACACACTACCTAACAAGATAATATGATCAAACCGCATCATATTTTTACACTGAAAAATGTTATAAATTGACTCTGATATTAAATACCATACACAAATAACATAAATTACATAACATGAATATTATATACGATCGCTACTTTCTTATTATATTTTACTGACACATTGTTATAATACTGAAATGATACACTTTTGTTAATGTAATTATTTTTCTTTCATGGAATAACTTATTTGAAACGATAACTTGGAGATTCCTTGGAGATTCACCGAATTGGAAAATCAATAAATAAAGGTTTGGGTATAGGCCATTTTGGGATGGACTGTCCGAATGACATGGCTTTTTTCATCATACTATCTATATTATCATTTATGAATATCTTCTTGGTGACATTACATTGATTTATACTAAATTTAATGAAGTGGGCGCTGTATATAAAGTGTCTGATTAACGTATTTTGAGACGGACAAACCGACTGACACAGCTTCTTCTATAATAGTGTTATGATTACCATTCATAAAAGTGTTGTCTCTTGGTGACATATTCTTTTGGTTACTGGCAGAGCTTATATGATATGTACATACCAACTTTATCATTTGTGACAGAAAAACTGACCTCCTATGTTACATTACGTCCCCGTCTTATAATGAAAGCGTAATAAACAAAAATATCATAATATAAACACTATTGTAATGATAATTAATATATAGAGGATTAATGAAAACGTAATGAACTGACTAACTAAGTCACTCACTCACTAAGGAAGGAACACGCAGAATTATAGTATGATAGTTAACATCAATCGTTATACCCTCCCCAATGACTATTGATTTAAATCATGTAATTACATTTCCAATAGTAATTAGAGTGTGATAAATATCAATTAATTTGTATAGCACATTACAACTCTATAATTTTCAGCTTTAAATCAATTTCGTGTGAATCATAGATTCCAATTTTGCAGTCTAACAATATTTTTATCAATCAAATTTATTGAATGCATCATTATTCCATATATCTCACTTTATTTTATTATGTAAAGGTCAAAGGTCAGACAATACTTTATAATCTGGAAAATCAAAAACGAATTCCTAACAGGTTGCGTAATATTCAGTTTGTTATCGAGTCAATTGAAATTAATGTCATTTTGTGGTAGGTATTTCAGTCGAGAGATTCGAATCGAATGTGACAGTTTCATTTGCCACAGACGAGATATTCTATGGAACTAAATAATGAGCTGATGATATAGTGTGATATACTGCTGATGATATAGTGTGATATACTGCTGATGATATAGTGTGATATACTGCTGATGATATAGTGTGATATACTGCTGATGATACAGTGTGATATACTGCTGATGATATAGTGTGATATACTGCTGATGGTATAGTGTGATATACTGCTGATGGTATAGTGTAATATACTGCTGATGATACAGTGTTATATACTGCTGATGATATAGTGTGATATACTGCTGATGATATAGTGTGATATTATCAAATTTGTTGCTAATAGGGCCAGGATAAATGAGACAATAAGTAATAATTATACTACTTCATTAAAAATTTAAAGTATAACATTAAATAACTGAAGTTTAATAAATGATTGATGAAATTTTATCTTTGAAATACAAATGCGGAATATGTTAGGGTGTCGGAGGAGTCCTGGCACAACAAAGATGACGACTCTCACATCTCCCACATCAAGCAACTCCCGTCCATCACAGGGGCTCAGGACCGAATAGTTATGGCCTAGAAATTATAAATACACTATATAAGTAAAGTTTAAACAAGTAAAAAATACGGCATTAGAGTCATTAGGCATTAGAGTCATTAGGCATTAGAGTCATTAGGCATTAGAGTCATTAGGCATTAAGAGTCATTAGGCATTAGAGTCATTAGGCATTAGAGTCATTAGGCATTAGAGTCATTAGGCATTAGAGTCATTAGGCATTAGATTCATTAGGCATTAGAGTCATTAGGCATTAGAGTCATTAGGCATTAGAGTCATTAGGCATTAGAGTCATTAGGCATTAGAGTCATTAGGCATTAGAGTCAGAATAAAAATGATGGCATTTGAAGAATATTAGAATAGTATGGCTTATAGAAATTTAAGATATGCCCACAGTGAAATTAAATTATGGAATCAACCAATCTAATTTGAATAGTTGAAAGAATCCAATTCAACAACCTACCCCCAACTGCACGAACAGCTTTAAATTAAAAGGCAGCTAGACTGATGCCCTGAAAACAACCCATCTCTTTAATTACCCTAGTTCATTATATTTAATAATTATCAGAATTTAAATAGTTATTTCAGATTTTAGTTAAAGGCCCCTAAATAAGTTAACCCGTTCCTCACTCACAAAAAATAGCACTTTTCCCTATTGAGAAAAAAGGTTAGCGAGCTTACCACAACTATTTTAGTGTCAACATGACTGAAAAAATCTCGGTGAACACCTCTCCACATCTTTTACATCCTGGACAAACGAGCTGTCAATCTCATTCGATTTGACCTTTTGTAGAGTTGAAGTCTCCCCAGTCCTGTATGAATTTGAGAATAGCTCAGTAGGTATTGTCTCGGCTCCATTATGTCTATTTGCTAGGATCCCGGCTCAGTCGTTGTGTCTAGCCTTCCATTTTGTATATAGACATTCACAAAATGAAGATTGTAAACATGGACATGAAATGGCGGCGACTGGCGCTGATTTAGACACACAGAGAGCACAGTGTTTTCATTCAGATGCGGTGGAATACTGACTTATTGCGCGTCTGGCAACTCTGAAGTGAAAACTAGACGAAGGATTAAAATTCTGAAGGCTTTCCCGTAAACTTTTATCTCGCTAAGGAAAGTACAAATTTAATGAGTGAGAATACGGGAAAGCCATCATATATCTTAGGGAAAAGGAATATTTTATACAGATATACTGCTGATGATATAGTGTGATATACTGCTGATGATATAGTGTGATATACTGCTGATGATATAGTGTAATATACTGCTGATGATATAGTGTGATATACTGCTGATGATATAGTGTGATATACTGCTGATGATATGCTGTTTCTAGCACTGAAATTGAACCAGGGCCACCAACATATAATTGCCCCAATATTTATATTATTTTACCAATTTATATTTTAATTGTATATGTATCAGATTATATAGATAGGGTTAATGCTAAATTAGGGTAGGCTAAATTACGGGTTAAATAATTAGCTATCAATTAATAAAAATATAAATAGAGAACAGTATATAATGCAATAATAAAATTTAAAATCGCCCAATTACGGGAAACATTATTAAAAAACGCACTATTACGAAACTCATTAAATGCGAGAAAATAATTAATAGTCAATTAATTAGAGGCTACTGTAATTGCTGTTATGTTATAAACTTACATTGATATACTCTGTTTTTTTGTGATTTTATTCGATACATTATCAGATAAAAATGTAGATAATTAGAAAAGGAGTCATTTGCATTTGGAATATATTTCTAAAATATTGTTATTTTTTCTCAACAGTCACAGAGCAATCGACTGAACCACTTTGAAATAAAAATGTAAATTTGGCTGACCAAAATGAAGAAAAATACGTTGTTCATGTAAACGATTCACATGCAGAGTTTTCAGGTAATTTCTTTGTTGACAGAGATTTGAAAAATGTATTTACAAATGTTTTTACGTCATTTCCCGTTTGTGACAATTATGCGCCTAGAGAAGTTCATCTTGAGATAATAAACTTGACGACAGACCCAAGATATGCATTTAGTTTTGAAAACGATTCTTTTACTCATTTTTATTCTTCGCACGCAAAGAACATCATTTTAGTGAATTAAAACCATTAGCAAAAATAATGAATACGTTTTTCAGGTCATCATACAGTTGTGAGTAAGTGAGCAAGTTTTTTTCGACCATGAAGTTTGTCGTGCCCACCTAGTAGAGAAAATGAAAATCATTGCAAGTGATAGAATATAAAAATATTTTTGATATCATATGATTTAATAAATGAAATGTGTCAATTGGTTTTGAAACACCCTGTATTACAATCATTTCCGTCATTTAGTGAAATTTCTTCAAATTCTTACATTTTCAAATTGATAGATTGACAATAGATACGATGTTTATATAGACAATAGATACGATGTTTACATTGACAATAGATACGATATTTACATTGACAATAGATACGATATTTACATTGACAATAGATATAATGTTTATATTGACAATAGATACGATATTCATATTGACAATAGATACGATATTTACATTGACAATAGATATAATGTTTATATTGACAATAGATACGATATTCATATTGACAATAGATACGATATTTATATTGACAATAGATGCGATATTTACATTGACAATAGATATAATGTTTATATTGACAATAGATACGATATTCATATTGACAATATATACGATATTTATATTGACAATAGATGCGATATTTAAATTGACAATAGATACGATATTTATATTGACAATAGATACGATGTTTACATTGACAATAGATAAAATGTTTATATTGACAATAGATACGATATTCATATTAACAATAGATACGATATTTATATTGACAATAGATGCGATATTTACATTGACAATAGATATAATGTTTATATCGACAATAGATATGATGTTTATATTGACAATAGATACGATATTTATATAGACAATAGATACGATATTTATATTGACAATAGATACGATATTTACATTGACAATAGATATAATGTTTATATCGACAATAGATATGATGTTTATATTGACAATAGATACGATATTTATATAGACAATAGATACGATATTTATATTGACAATAGATACGATGTTTACATTGACAATAGATATAATGTTTATATCGACAATAGATATGATGTTTATATTGACAATAGATACGATTTTTATATAGACAATAGATACGATATTTATATTGACAATAGATACGATGTTTACATTGACAATAGATATAATGTTTATATTGACAATAGATACGATATTTATATTGACAAATTGATACGATATTTATATTGACAATTGATGCGATGTTTACATTGACAATAGATTTAATGTTTATATTGACAATAGATACGATGTTTATATTGACAATAGATATGATGTTTATATTGACAATAGATGCGATGTTTACATTGACAATAGATACGATGTTGATATTGACAATAGATGCGATGTTTATATTGACAATAGATACGATGTTGATATTGACAATAGATGCGATGTTTATATTGACAATAGATACGATGTTGATATTGACAATAGATGCGATGTTTATATTGACAATAGATACTATGTTGATATTGACAATATATACGATGTTTACATTGACAATAGATACGATGTTTATATTGACAATAGATATAATGTTTATATTGACAATAGATACGATATTTTTATATTGACAAATTGATACGATATTTATATTGACAATTGATGCGATGTTTACATTGACAATAGATATAATGTTAATATTGACAATAGATACGATGTTTATATTGACAATAGATACGATGTTTATAATGACAATAAATGCGATGTTTACATTGACAATAGATACGATGTTGATATTGACAATAGATACGATGTTTACATTGACATTAGATACGATGTTTATATTGACAATAGATATAATGTTTATATTGACAATAGATACGATATTTATATTGACAAATTGATACGATATTTATATTGACAATTGATGCGATGTTTACATTGACAATAGATATAATGTTTATATTGACAATAGATACGATGTTTATATTGACAATAGATACGATATTTATATAGACAATAGATACGATATTTATATTGACAATAGATATAATGTTTATATTGACAATAGATACGATGTTTATATTGACAATAGATACGATGTTGATATTGACAATAGATGCGATGTTTATATTGACAACAGATACGATGTTGATATTGACAATATATACGATGTTTACATTGACAATAGATACGATGTTTATATTGACAATAGATATAATGTTTATATTGACAATAGATACGATATTTATATTGACAAATTGATACGATATTTATATTGACAATTGATGCGATGTTTACATTGACAATAGATATAATGTTTATATTGACAATAGATACGATGTTTATATTGACAATAGATACGATGTTTATAATGACAATTAATGCGATGTTTACATTGACAATAGATACGATGTTGATATTGACAATAGATACGATGTTTATATTGACAATAGATACGATGTTTATATTGACAATAGATGCGATGTTTACATTGACAATAGATACGATGTTGATATTGACAATAGATGCGATGCTTATATTGACAATAGATACGATGTTGATATTGACAATAGATGCGATGTTTATTTTGACAATAAATACGATGTTGATATTGACAATAGATGCGATGTTTATATTGACAATAGATACGATGTTGATATTGACAATAGATACGATGTTTACATTGACAATAGATACGATGTTTACATTGACAATAGATATAATGTTTATATTGACAATAGATGCGATGTTTATATTGACAATAGATACGATATTTATATTGACAATTGATGCGATGTTTACATTGACAATAGATATAATGTTTATATTGACAATAGATACGATGTTTATATTGACAATAGATACGATGTTTATATTGACAATAGATGCGATGTTTACATTGACAATAGGTACGATGTTGATATTGACAATAGATACGATGTTGATATTGACCATAGATACGATGTTTACATTGACAATAGATACGATGTTGATATTGACAATAGATGCGATGTTTATATTGACAATAGATACGATGTTTATATTGACAATAGATGCGATGTTTACATTGACAATAGATACGATGTTGATATTGACAATAGATACGATGTTTACATTGACAATAGATACGATGTTGATATTGACAATAGATGCAATGTTTATATTGACAATAGATACGATGTTGATATTGACAATAGATACGATGTTTACATTGACAATAGATACGATGTTTATATTGACAATAGATGCGATGTTTACATTGACAATAGATACGATGTTTATATTGACAACAGATGCGATGTTTACATTGACAATAGATACGATGTTGATATTGACAATAGATGCGATGTTTATATTGACAATAGATACGATGTTTATATTGACAATAGATACGATGTTGATATTGACAATAGATGCGATGTTTATATTGACAATAGATACGATGTTGATATTGACAATAGATACGATGTTTACATTGACAATAGATACGATGTTTATATTGACAATAGATACGATGTTGATATTGACAATAGATACGATGTTTACATTGACAATAGATACGATGTTTACATTGACAATAGATACGATGTTTATATTGACAATAGATACGATTTTGATATTGACAATAGATTCGATGCTTATAAGTCTTTGTTTCTTTCCTCTCAAGTTACCACGTATGGTCTGCATCAAGTTAGCAAAAAAACTTTTACCCTATACTCGGACTTGTCAGAACTGCTTTGTCTCGTCCAAAACTTTTTTGCCACTCCTAAAGAAGCTTTGTCTCTCTGGTAACAGCTTTGTCTCTCTGGTAACAGCTTTGTCTCTCTGGTAACAGCTTTGTCTCTCTGGTAACAGCTTTGTCTTTCTGGTAACAGCTTTGTCTCTCTGGTAACAGCTTTGTCTCTCTGGTAACAGCTTTGTCTTTCTGGTAACAGCTTTGTCTATCTGGTAACAGCTTTGTCTTTCTGGTAACAGCTTTGTCTATCTGGTAACAGCTTTGTCTTTCTGGTAACAGCTTTGTCTCTCTGGTAACAGCTTTGTCTCTCTGGTAACAGCTTTGTCTCTCTGGTAACAGCTTTGTCTCGCTGGTAACAGCTTTGTCTCGCATGAGCAGCTATGTTTCGCTCATCGATGCATTATTCATCAAAGTTTTGAGTTTTGAAATTTCGTTTTTTTGTAGAAAGAAAAATTTACTGAAATTCTAAGAGATGGAAAGTGATAGCTGATAAATGTAGACAAAAGAAAGGGGATATATGTAGATTGTTAAATTCACCAGGTATGGGGACTTTGCCTTGTATAATAAATACGGAACATAGTTATCACAAATTGCAGTGTATTTGTTCGTTAACCCTAGTAACCTAGGGACCGGTCCAGGAGGACAAATCCTAATGCAAAGATATAAATAATTTCACTTTCAAACCGATTTACAAGCTGTCTTTTCATGAGTTTTATTTTCAACATAAATACATATGATTATATAAAAAAGGAGATAAATGTCAAGATACTCATATTATGAGCATATTGTTAGGTATTCCTATCAAAGTTTTGATGAAATGAGTTAAGGAATATTTGAAAAAAAAGGTAACGGTGACCTCGATTCATTAGGGACTCTGATGGAAGACAAGAAAGTGTTCTTTAACAATTGAGTTGCTGGTTCTATCAAAAATTATGTGATTCAAATTTAAAACGACGTACCATCACTTATATTAATAAAGGGCCCGTTAGCCAAATGGAAGTCAGAGTAGCTCCTCGTCTAACGAAGGTTTAGGTGAGCAGGTTGGTTTTATTCTAAGGAGAATCAAAAATAGTTCAATTTATATGTACCACCAGTTACCTAATCACATCACTATTTTCACTGTTACGAACCTTTAATTTTTACAGGTTACCAAATTTGATAACTACCAAAACCTTTGAGTTGTCTTTTGTCCTTTGAAAAACAGTGAAAGGTTCACATTTATTTGAGAGTCGAGAGAAACCTCTTAATTGAAATCAATCCTATTAGGATGTAGAAAAAGAAGATGAAAGGACTTATTCCCTTTGACAGGAATATATTTTCCTAATAGGGAAAAAGCTCAATTATAGAGTTCTTATTTGAATACTTTAACAATTCGATATACAGAATTTTATGTTAGTTTATTTTTATCAAACCAGTATACCTATTTCTTTTACAAAATTGAGGATAATTTCTATATAATTTATTCAAATAGTACTTTTCTCCAATTAATTCTACCTTTCTGAATACAAATTAATTGATATTCTCAAATCTCAAATATTATTATGAAATAGTGGAATGATAGAAATTGTGTAATTTTCTCTTCTAAAATACATTTTTTCAAGACAATATTTCCGTCATAAAATATCTTCAAAAGAAAAGGTAATAAAAGCAATAAATTTCTCCTTAATAAATCTACAAAGGATGACCTCTGGTCTCCCTAAGGGGCTGTAGATACCTATAACCATTTCATGCATCGGATGAGAGGAGGTATGCTTGGATCCTTCATTGAAATTGTCGTATTTTGATTTTATTTTCTATAACTGCAGTGTAGCAACTAAATATTGTACTTTCAATGAGATTCAATTATATTTGGAATTATAAACTAGTATCACTCTCGATCCAAAGGTAAGCTATGAAATACTTTGGCATCATTGTTTATGAACCCTAAAGCATATCATTCAAAATATATAAATAATGAATTGTAGGATGATGCTTGAATTCTAACAATAGGAAAAAAAACATATGGGATGAATGAAACAATAATTGAAATTTAATACAGTTTACTTAATACTACCATACGAAATCTTTCCAAAGTTAATTCAGTGGTCTGATTTCTTTCCCCTTCCATCTTCTCCTTCCATGGCAGAGACTGTGGCAGAATCAGGTGCTCACAGACGTTATTTATTTGTTCTCCGATTTAAGGAGAGGCACAGAACTTTAACTCTCCAAACTCAGGTGAAGTTTTGGCAAAAAGTTTATTGAAGTTGAGTTTGAAAGACACCTGAAGTGACATGGAATAAAGAAAAGTCCTGTTTATTATGTGACTATATATTTCTATACGTAATTCAATATAAATATGTGAATATACGTTGACAAAAGATTGTTAAAAGTTATAATAGTGCTACAGAGAGTGAAGAATACAAACAATTTCAATATGCATTAATTTTAATCACACGGTAACACAGTGGTATGAGTACTCGCTTCATGTCAGTGAGGTGCTGCGTTCACGTTCTGCTCTGACTCAGTGAGATATATTCCATGTGTGAACGAGTCGTTACTGGCTAGGCCTAGTCACCTGGCTGGGAGTAGGGGAAGGTGGTCATCAATGGGACAAAAAACACAAAAAGATAGTTATTTCATTTACTATGATCAAAATATGAACAACAAAAAAAATATACGTAATATAGATATTCTTTTATAAAATAAAACTAACTAGAATGCTATCACATTTTCTGGTGACTAGAAAAAAATTAAATAAAAAACAAAAATAATTGTCCCATTGTATAACAGCACTGGTGAACAATGGGACATACCCTGGTGAACGATGGGACAGTTCATTCAACTATTATATTGTTGAAGTTATACTTGAATTTCAAGTTCGAATTATCTCTTTATGTTATCCCACACTTAATTGGTTCATACAATATCAGTTTAATGACCTCTAGCTTTACCGATTCCAAGTCAGGAACATTTGAAAATGAGACTCATCGCACTATTATCTTCGCCTTACATCAATATTTCGTATTCATCTTTTTCATCCATTGGCTTAGTAAATTACACCAACAGAATACGTTTTAGAAGTCTCATCAAACTCTACAAGAACATAAATCTTTATTTCCAACGTTTTCTGTAGAGGTTTAAGTTCATCAAGTGAGCATATCTCCGTCCACTTCTTCAGACAAAGTTCTGTACCAGACCAAGAACAAGTTTACAGGACATCTACGGATACTTTATAGTTTATGAGATTTCGTAGCCCTTTTTGTGGCACTGTCAATAGGTTCTTCTTTCTTTGGTGTATCTGGTTTAATCATGCTGCGTCTTTTTCTTTTATTATGAGCAATTTGTTTTATATGTTGTGCTTTGTGAGGACCTCAGATTGCTAAAGCCCTTGAAAATGGTCGAAAGTCCCGCTTCAGCTTGAAGTTCTGTTTCTACAAGAAGCTCTGAAGCTACAGTTCACGTTATTGTATCAAAAATAGATATTTATTGATTCATATAGAATAACTAGACAGTTTGGTTGACAATATGTCACTGTCCCATTGTTAACCAAATTTACTGTCCCAATGATCACATAACGCCATTTTGAAAACATATGGGTATAGCAGCTCAACTACAAAAGTATAAAGGAAATCCTTTCATATAATCATATTTTACATATTATTTAATATTATGGAAAAATGCCGTAAGTATAATATGTTAAAATAACAAATTTAAAACAATTGAAACACAGTACGAAAAATTTAGTTTTCCCACCTCTAAAACATGTTTTCGGTTTTAAGCAAAGCTGACTGCACCCCAACCGCTGAATGCAATGCGAGTGAATGCACTGAAGTGGGCCTAATTTACCATTAAGAAGTTGTTGAAAATTACCCTCAAATAAAAAAGTTATTGGGCATGTCCCATTGTTCCCAGTGTCCCATTGATGACCACCTTCCCCTAGGTTGAGGTCGGGAAATAGTACTTATAAGCCTACTTGTTTGCTGTCTCTTAGGAGGAATAAATCATTTTTAATCTTTACGCTTATCTTAAGTTCTTGTCAATTGATTTATTATAATTATTGTCTATAAATTGAAGTATAATTGATTTCACATTGATTAATTATATTTATCACTAAATTTTAGGAAACATCAAACAATCAATTTCCAGTGATTTAATTCTTCCAAGAAATAAACTGTAGTTACATAAAATTACATTCAAAAATATTTTCAAATCCTAATTAAATTATTTTCATGAAAATGTACCTAACTTACTATTCAGAAAACAGTTCATAAGAGCGAAAACTACTTTGAGCTATTTTAATATTACCTAAAGTTTCGTCAACAGAATTTAATAACAGAATGACTTATTCTGAATGAGAAGTTTCAGCTAAATGGAAAGTATAATGTTTTACTACCAATTAGAATATTTATGTTCATATTATTGTTAGATAAATGTAATTGTTATTTACTCATGTAAAGCGTATATCTCCTCCTATTTTCATACATTTTCCCTTGGACACTGGAAAAATAAATAACTTTTATAAGCCGATCTCACTCTGATAGAAATTTTATTTTTACACATCACTAATTCTTTAATGGAAAAAATTCCCAGGGGTTTTATCCAAAATCTATCTATACCAAGAAAAAAATTTATTAGGTGCGTTTTACCTCTTATTCTTCGATGGCCCCACCATAATTTTCCTCCACCTTTCTAATGTAAAAGTGAATCCATTACTAATTTATTCCAAACACTTCCAATAATACTTAATTAAATTTCTTTATCATATGTTTATTAATTTGTATAACTTCATTTTTCTGATTAGTCTATTGTTTGCGAGTCATTCTTTCATATTTTACATCCTTTTTGACGTGTCAACTTATTTTCTAAATTCAGTATTCAAAGTATATTTACATATTACTCATAATGGACTTAATTATCATAACAATATTATTATTCTTAAATATTCTTAGTAAAATCCATAGACTTTTTCTTTTCTATCTATTTCACCACTTTGATATAAATTGATATGCAAAATATTTTATGAAAGGGTATTAAATATTCAGTTTCTAATGAAATAGTGGAGATATTTAATTTTGTTTTAATAAGTTCTGCACTTTTTTACATGAATACGGAAATGAATGAATTTATTTAGTCGAATTAAATTGGGGTTTTCTTAATGCTTCTTCTTTTATTTATATTTCCCCACTATATTTGAAAACTCAATGAGAGGGTGATTTAAATAAATGAATATTTGCATTAATATTACAAAAATATCAGTAGAAAATAGTAAATTGTAATATAATTTCTGGTTTGAATATTTATAATGATTATTGGCTATTGTTAAAATTGAAACGAGTTTGAAGCAAGTTAATCTAGGATATGGTTGGGTCTGTGAAATGAATTTAAATTTTCAAATGGTATATAATTCAATAGAATCATTCAGAAATTATTCAAATTGAATAATAATGGAAGGTGACAAACAGTTGGTTGAAAGAAAAAATTCTTATATCATAACCTGACAAGTGTTAGTAAAGTAAGATGCCAAATATTTAAGACATTAGTACAGGTTTAGTAACACTAAGAACATAAGCTTCTCATAATAAAGAACAAGCAGACAATAAGATTTTTGTTGAATTTCTCACCGTAATCGATACAGCAAATTATACTTGAATAAACAAATATTATACACAAATAATATCGAATAAGAAACCATTCAGGAGAACACCCTATTCTTTTCTATTTCCTTCTCTTTTCTCTCTGATGATCAGGTCTTATCTGCCATTAGACAGCAGTGCATTATGCGTTAGGAGGTAATTGGTCACCTTAACGGAACTTTATAAATAGTTTGCAGAGTCTTCAGTTCCTTTGTGAGGATCTTTGTGAAGCCATGTGACAAAATAAAGGAACCATCTGACACTATATTTGGTGTCTTTGAATGATAAATTTGATGCATTTACTATGGGGCATAATTTAGTTCTCAGAAGTATAATTAAACTTATTCACAAATAATTATTTAAAATACCTATGTGAAGTACAAAAAAAAATGTTGAAAAAGGGAAATGCACAGGGTGAGACAAAATTCTGCAACACAATTTTTTTGTATTGTAATTATAATACCAATAGGTTACCTACTGTGAGCTAATTCCTTTTATTTTTCAAAATTAACAGTGTTCAATATAATACATAACTTACAATAAGTTTGATCCCTAATTTTAAGAAGTGAATGGCCCTTTCAGTGGAAAGTCAAAGTTTTGATAGAAGAATTTCACCAATCAGGAGAGTTTGCATCTGATTTAATACGATAGAATTCTGCGTGTGGTAAGTATTGGAGGAGAATGTTTGTAGATATTCTCATGCAACTGTAGAAAAAAAGCTAAACAGTGGAAGTGAAAACTCAAATGAAAATAGTCAAAACTGCCAATGGATGAGTTACGTGCAACGGTTGAGGAAATTTCGACAGATTGCCAATGTTTACGAAACGAATGTTCGACTGCTATAGAGTTATAGACAGTCAGAGTTTGTTGTTTTCTGATATTTTGTTGAAGCTCTCAGCTGACTGGTAGGAATCTCTTCTCTTTGATTATTAAATCAGTCTTACAGCAACTACACGAGAATAATAGTTATAACAATAATAGTGAGTATATCAGTCTTACAGCAACTACACGAGAATAATAGTTAAAATAATAATAGCGAGTATATCAGTCTTACAGCAACTACACGAGAATAATAGTTAAAATAATAATAGCGAGTATATCAGTCTTACAGCAACTACACGAGAATAATAGTTACAATAATAATAGCGAGTATATCAGTCTTACAGCAACTACACGAGAATAATAGTTAAAATATTAATAGCGAGTATATCGGTCTTACAGCAACTACACGAGAATAATAGTTAAAATAATAATAGCGAGTATATCAGTCTTACAGCAACTACACGAGAATAATAGTTAAAATATTAATAGCGAGTATATCAGTCTTACAGCAACTACACGAGAATAATAGTTAAAATATTAATAGCGCGTACATCATGACAATATAGTCATAGTGTGTATATTTGTTTCGTCACAAGAAACCTTCAACTATTGTTAAAATTTTGATGAAAGACATAAAGTCTGTAATGTTTAAAATCTGAAAAAAACGGTATTTGATCATTTATTTATTTATTTCATTAATTTGGATTATTTATATTTTAAACAGTCAATTAACTCTTCCAGATGGCAACCTAAAGTGAGAAATTAAAGGGTTATCACAACACAGAAAGTAGTTTTAAAATAGGATAATGTTTCTAAGGTTACTAACTCTTTGATTAGCTTTGGAGATTGACAGATAACTGTATTGAGGGGCGTACAGTACAACCCCTCAAGCGCTCGTGACAGGTCATTAAACAATCGTGAAATACGCAGTACAAAGAACTAGTTGATACAAGTATTACGTTACAGCCATAAATTATGAGAGTTTCAAAGTTTTTTTTTTCAAAAAGTAATTTAATTCAACATTTTATCATGGGAAGGAGGAGTAGCCAGCAAGGGGCGGAACACTAACGGAATAATGATTAACCCGCTTTATGCTCTTCTTGTTTGCTGACCAATTAGAAAAAGTTAACCTCAAAACCTTAATATTATTCCTGCAGCAATCTATCGATGAAAAATTATGCTGTGTAGACACTAGCTCAAAAACATTACGCGCTGCTTGATATATTTTCGAAATTTTAGATGGATGAAATATAAACTTTTCAGGCAAATCGACTCTCCTTCTTCTTAGCTGTTTGCTTCATTGCATGAATTAGTTGACACAGGATGTTTATCAGTTGGTGGACAACGTTTACAGTTACTATAGTGACAAATTAGACCAATTACCCTATGGGCAGTACTTGCACTGTCCATTCTTTAATATAGGATTTTTTTTTCTTCACATGAAGGTAACTGATTATGATAGTTATATAATATAGTGAAAAATTCATCTTCCGATTTATAATGTTGTCTTTAAGATAATTCTAATCAATAAATCATTTTATTTCTTCTCATAATTTTTGGACTCTCTGAAAAATTTCTTTCCAGATTCACTTTCCATTATTTCACACCGAATTATCCCTTCACCTGTAATAACTCAGTGACAGCAGAGTTTACGCAATCTTTTTGTTAAATGTTGTAGTCCCTAAGATAGTGAAATCGCTTCTATTTTCCCATTTGAAAGTTTGTAGCTCGAAATTGTCCCTCATTGAGTTAATGCTCCTTGCTGTCTCTTCTCGTTTGTTACACGAGACTAAAATGGTGACATTAGTCTACTGTGTACAAGTCTCTGTTTGGTGATATGGTGACTTTAGTCTAATGTGTACAAGTCTCTGTTTAGTGATATGGTGACTTTAGTCTACTGTGTACAAGACACTGTTTGGTGATGATTGGTGACTTCAGTCTACTCTGTACAAGTCACTGTTTGGTGATATGATGACTTTATTCTACTGTGTACAAGTCACTGTTTGGTGATATGGTGACTTTAGTCTGCTGTTTGGTGATATGGTGACTTTAGTCTACTGTGTAGAGGGGAGAGGGGTATTCATATGGAGAAAGATGGATTTTAGATGGGGAGAGGAGGGACATTAAAATGGAGACAGGAGGTATTTAGTTGGGGGAGATAAGTGTTGTATTTATGCTATGCGCAGTAATACCCTTTCATGTGCGCAGTGATACCCCGATACACTCACTAAAAGTTACGCACAAAAATTGACAATAATTATTTTATTCATTTAGCTATTATTTCGAAAGTGGTTGAGAACCATCCTCATTCATGACTATTTCTTCTCGAGAAAAAGAGTTTCTCTAGTACCTTTAGTTTTCGAGTTAATACAGAGTTTGCGGGATTTTGTGCAGTGATACCCCGTCCGACCCTATGTACAGTGTTCTCCAGAAAGAGAGCGTTCCTATTTATGGTCTTATTTATTATTGATACCATAATGCTTTAAAATCTTAATCATCTGATATTTTCAAACATGGAAGTTTGTTAAATTTAATATCAGACACATTAGCATGAGACATTTTATATCCAGACCACATTACCTTCGAGGAGAATGTAATACACAATCAAAGCATCTACAAAAAGGAACAAGAAATTAATCGCAGTATAGGAACTAAATCGAGATATATATTACCCCCTTCTTTTCACACTCAACTACCCGATTGAAAACAGGACAAAATTAACCCATTGCTAATAAGGTTATTGTACACAACAATATAAACATTCAAACTTATTATTTATCTTAATCTACCGCTTATGTTTTTGATACCAATGTAGATGTTATTTACCTCCTTTAAAGCTACTCCAAACTTATCTTTTTCTCTCCTGAAATCAATTCAAAAAGTTCCCGAGGTAGTTCCAATCAAATGCAAATTTTATCTCTTCGCTGTCCTCAACTTCACCGGACTTGAATTGGATTGGTTTAGAATTTACGGGGATATTTATAGATACCATTTATTGGTATTGTATTAATTGTTCAATCACATTCTTTAGGGGGGAATATGTACAAACAAGTTGGGCTGGATGCTCTTTGAACGCTCTAGAATATTTATTTAATTATCATATACATAATAATTATAGTGTAAGGAAAATTTAACAGAAGATGAATTGAAGTTTGACAATAATTAACTAAATCAAAAGAGAAAATATAATTTACATTATGCGTCACTAAAAAATGTATTGGTTTACAGGCAATAATACGAAGAAATTTAATTTTGGAAACGAATAATTTGCATTTGAGAGAAGTAATAAAAATTTGCATAATATATCAAAATTATAAAATAGTTGTTTAGAACTTTACGTATAAAAAGCATTCAGTCTCTGAGTAAATAGTCCCTCAACAGCCATAAGATTGCACAGTTCTAGAAATTATAATAGGATAATGGTGCTTCATGATGTTTTTGGAAGAAAAGAAGATGCTCAAAATGATGGAGCAACCAGATTTAGGATAAATCAAGTGGTTTTTAAATTATAAGGAGTGCGAAGTGATACCCCATGAAAAGGGTATGCGCAGTGATACCACGTCTGACCCTACTACAAATATCGTACTGTAACAAGATTAACAATTTGAGATCTGATTGTTACTTAAGCAGTTACATACATTTATAATTACATATTTTTAATAATTTACAAATTGTATACAGAATATCAGTTTTGAGCTTTGATTTGAATTCATAGTATTGTTAACTTAAATTTAGTTTTAATTGATTAAGTGTCTCTTGCTGGTGAAAAAGCAAGTAACTCCAAAAAGCAGTTATTGAGAAAACCGCTTTTAAATGTCGAAAAAACTTTAAGTAAATCTATGATTTTCTGAAATAATGACGATCATATTTACTGTCCATATATCCCCTTTCTTTGTCAGCAAAATAGGCCGTTCAAGCAACCTTTTAGCCGTTATATCTCATTTTGTACATTTTTGGACTTATCCCCATTTCGCCAGCAGCAGTGAATTGAATTAATTAATTACATTTTCTTCATAATGCAAATATAATTATTGTGAATGAAGTTTGATTTCATTTATATATATATTTAACTATCCATGTTTCAAATAATACATGCTTTCAAATATCAATTTTCCAATTTATCAATGACTTTTAATTTATTGAAGTATTATTTATGAATGTATTATTTTATACTTGTTTAAATTTCCTCCTAATTTCACTAGCCACTGTGTAGATTTCCTCAAACTGCATCTAACTATTCGCTTCAAACCCAGAGTAATGAAATAGGCTTCAAAACATCCCAGAGACTATTATTATAAAGATGAAAATTGAAACTGTCGGTAATAGGAGAATGATGGTAAACTATGCTACAAAACGAAATGCGGCTCTAAACCCACGTCCAGAAATTCCCACAAATCACTTCAGTTAAGAAACTTTTATCCGCAAGAACAACTCTGACAATCTCATTTCTGTCTATCCTAACCAGTGCAATATGAAGAGTTAATAGAAATGTCCGTGTCCGCGATTCTGCATTATAATCCATTGAAAAATGTTTAGCATGTTGTTATGGTTAGGTACTTCCTTATAACATAGCGATATTAAAAATAATCTTGGATTTAAGAAATGATGAGCAGAGTGCTAACCTACGTTACCGCTCACTTTTCCAGTCTTGTCAACATCCACTAATAGAATACGGTGAGTGTCTGGATAATGTTTCGTTTACTAACCAGAAAAAAGTTGGTTAGTACCTAGTTTAAATTTGGAAAAAATACCAAATAATTAGACTTATCAATAGGTAGGCACCTAAAGTAGTAATCGCTATCATTAAAATTTAAATTAGTAATAATAATCAAATTTATTCCATGTAGCACATTTATTCTTCATTCAATTACCAGTCACGGACCCTTAGAATTTTCGAAACAAATTAGCCAACATGTTGAAATACACGAACTGTTTGGATTCTCGTGTCCAAATGCTTTTGTTCGCGATTTCACAGACTCTGGCAGATTATTTCAGAGAAGAATTAGCATTTGTCGTGTAGTCAGGACTGACCTTTAGTATTGTGAGTTATTAAATCTCTACAAGTTTATATAAAAAGTGCATTACAAGTGTATTATTATATATTATTATACTGATATATGGTAACCCATTTAATATTGACTCATGAATTATTATAGAAAAATAGAAAAATGGATTTCATATTCGCGTGGACTGGAAGTGGACATATAACTACATTTTGATGTATTTGATGATGTACTACATCATATTTATTTGATGTAGTACTTATATTTCAGTGCCTTTTGAGGTGGTTAATAGGCAATTCGGTAATTTATCTATATATATATATATAATGAAGCCAATATGAAATTCTTCCTAATCACTAATAAAATTATAATTCTCAGTTTAAAATATGTAAATCAATGAAGACATAATTCATGTCATTTAAAATAACTTTAGAATGCGATGCCTTATATTATTACTATTACTATTGCCATTGAATATCTACAACAATTAATAGGTAGCCGGTAAATTGCTCGAAAACAATTGCTCGAAAGACCATTGCTCGAAAACAATTGCTTTAAAAACAATTGCACGAATGAACAATTGCTTGAATGAACAATAATTGCTCGAAAGACAATTGCTCGAACGAACAATTGACCGAATGAACAATCGTTCAGATAATATAATATAAAATGAATAAAATACAGTTTTTATTAATTACTAATTAGAAACAAGGACAGTTAGGTGCAGTTAATCGAAGGGATTTCACTTCATGATTTTCTGACTTTCGACAATTTATCTAATTAACAATAGCTTAATGTAAAAGAAGAGGAAAAGTCAACCAGATAATGGCTACCAAAAAAAGAAAAATTAAAAGGTGGCACGATTACAATAGGTAATGTATCGGGAAAAACTGCTCCCTCCTGCATGTTATCGGCAGTTCCTAAAGTCAGATTTGCTAATACCTAACAACACTAACCTAGTCCCAATAACATTTGGTCAGAGCCCACTGAAGCTATTGACTGACAAAAAAAAATTACTGTACCCAATATTGCTACAGTATTCCTGTTCAATAAAAATAATGAAACCAGGAAGATTTAAATTTAAAAAGATTGTTATTATTGATAGTAAGTAGCGATGAAAAATATGAAATGCAGTTACTATAAATTACTAATTAGAAACCAGGATGGTTAGGGGCAGCTAATCGAAGTTTTCCAACTTCATAAATTACTGACCTTTATAAATTTGAACACTTTGAACAATTTGATCATTCAAGCAATTGTTCATTCGAGCAATTGTTCATTTGAGCAATTGTTTTTCGAGCAATTGTTCTCGAGCAATTGTTTTCGAGCAATTTACCTAGAACCCAATTAACTAGTAGGTAAATGACTGCTTTTAACTTTTGTTTCCAATTCCCATAAACTGTCTCACACTGCTGTACTGTTGCTAACAATAATCAGTAACTACCAGATGACAGACAATTCAGCGATAGAGTCCCATTGGGGAGATATTCTTCTATAAATAAATCTATTATGGACAACAAGGTAGGGTTCGTTAGCTTATTGTATGTTATATTACTCCCAAATAACTTTGACAATATGCTGAAGAAAAAGCATACGAAAATAGTCTCAATTTAATGTTTATCGATTAAAATTAGTTCAGATATTTATATACTCATTGTTAATAATTATATTTATTCTACAAAAATTGAATTCTGTTATGGGAGATAGTATTATTACAACATAGAATCATAGATTATATATATCTTTCATATTAATTTAATTGCAGTTTTTAAATACTGACATAGATATTTCAAATTGTTTTTTCTGACATGCATTATTTATTTAAGATGGATGTACCTATAAAATTACTGAAGAGATTTCGAAACATTTTCTCCCACCACCGGAGAAACATTTGAACCTGAGAAAAATTTAGAGTAATTTCCACCTGATGAGAATTGGTGGAGAGAAATGAGGGGAATGAGTCAAATGTGGGAAATAGGCAGTACTGAAGAGAGAAATGAGTGAAATAAGCAGAACTGGAGAGAGAAATGAGTGAAATAGGCAGTACTGGAGAGAGAAATGAGTGAAATAAGCAGTACTGAAGAGAGAAATGAGTGAAATAAGCAGTACTGGAGAGAGAAATGAGTGAAATAGGCAGTACTGGAGAGAGAAATGAGTGAAATAAGCAGTACTGAAGAGAGAAATGAGGGAAATAGTCAATACTTGAGAGAGAAATGAGTGGAATAGGCAGTGCTGAAGAGAGAAATGAGGAAATAGGCAGTACTGGAGAGAGAAAAAAGGGAAATAGGCAGTACTGGAGAGAGAAAAAAGGGAAATAGTCAATACTTGAGAGAGAAATGAGTGGAATAGGCAGTACTGAAGAGAGAAATGAGGAAATAGGCAGTACTGGAGAGAGAAAAAAGGGAAATAGGCAGTACTGAAGAGAGAAATGAGGGAAATAGTCAATACTTGAGAGAGAAATGAGTGAAATAAGCAGTACTGAAGAGAGAAATGAGGAAAAAGGCAGTACTGGAGAGAGAAAAAAGGGAAATAGGCAGTACTGGAGAGAGAAATGAGGGAAATAGGCAGTACTGGAGAGCGAAATGAGGGAAATAGGCAGTACTGGAGAGAGAAATGAGGGAAATAGACAGTACTGGCGAGCGAAATGAGGGAAATAGTCAGTACTGGCGAAATAAAAGAAGAAAAAAGTATTTTCTATTTGTTTCGAATCAACTTTTCATTTATTCAAGTAAATTATGGAATAACCTAATTAAGATATAGGTTTATGTTATAGGTAGATTAGGAGCAATAATTATTATTCTATCAATCAAATCGTCTGATCTAATAAGATGGCTAATAATCAAGTGAAGGTAATTATCAAGATCGTTTCATTCAATAATTACAGATATAATCAGCTTAAAACTTTTGAAAATATTGAAACTTATTTACATTATAACTTTTTTCTCGATGTTGCATTCAATATATGTACATTTCTTTATTTTTTCAGAGTTATTACTATGTTTTCTGTGGTAATGTATTATATTTTCCATTTATAAATTATTATTGTTTAATAATCATACTATCCAGCAAACAGCTTTTCATTCTTTATTTAAAGCACAAAATATGATAAATAGGACGATATATGGTTAAGGATTAATGAGATTTGATTCACCGGTGGGAATCCGTATAAATTATATGTTTCATTTGTTTCTATATGGTTATACTCCCCACCTTTTTCAACATATACCCTTATATAAGTTTTCTCCATTTTTTCACCTCCGCCCCTTTACAGCTTTTCTCTTCTTTCACTGTTCCCTCTTTCTCACCAAGGTAGGACTTTATATGCATGGAGTGTTGTGTTGCTCCTGAGCTGATTTTTGATCGACAGCAAATGTCGAACATTGAACTGTTATTTTCTAACATAATTTTCTCTTGCCAAAGTTTTTAATAAAGATGGACTGCAGTTTTTTTTTCTTTTTTCTTGGAAACTGAGTTATTTATTATTTTTTATGGAGACATTATATAATTGATAATTGAACATAGACCTACAAACATTAAAAATATCTTTATTTAAGCAAATCCACAATAACAAAACAGATTTATTACTAGATTTTAAGGATATTCATATAACTATTTGTTTTCTGAAATATTGACAATCTGAAAAAGTACAAAAATTAAGGCAAGATTCAAATTTGCTGATTATTCTTCAGATAATTCTGTCTTTTTGCGACCTGAACGACCCTCGTTAAAGTATTAAAAGTTTGATCCTTCATCCTTCCAGCTTTTCATTTTGTTATAAAATGAAAAGCTGTTATGTGAATGTTTTTATAACCTAGAAATAAATTTATTTTTATTAATGGGGTTGTTGTCTAATAAAGTTATTTCTAGTGTATGAACTTATTTCATTGTCAGTTTTTTGACTAATTTCATTTCACATCAATTATGTCGTTGTTATATTCACAAAAATAAATAACAAATTATGAAATGTAACTGTGCATGGAGCAGATATACTAATTTAAAGTTTGGTACACTTTTTTGTGGGTCACTCTGTATAGTGAATACAATATCTATTCGATACGGCTTATATGCTTTTAAAATGGAATAACCATAAGTTAATTATGTGGTTTTATAATGGTTAGATTGATTCAATATTGATAACACATATTTATACTCTATTGCCACATTAAAACCATTAAACCACGGGTTAAATACATGGGTGCAATGTGTGGAAAAAATTTCTTTTGACTTAAGAAAATTGCATTGTTTTGATAAAAAATATCTATCTCAGAAAGTAATTGACTTGATATAAGAGTCTACGAATATTCAATCATATTTTTTAGCAAGAATATACTCCGATTTCAAAAATTATTATATTGTAGTGTACATATAACACTCTCTTACAGTAGATACAGCAGCACATATTTTTATTAACAAAGTGTCGTAAATGCAAAAAAAGTTATGCAATATGGCTCGGCCCTCGGGGAATCAACCAGTTTGTAAGAGCCATTTAAATAATACAAAAACAAAACATCTCTACACAGTATATAAAAACATTAGACTGAAAGAAAAACCAAATCAAAACTAGGAAAAATCATTTCCCTACACTACAACAACAACACTAAATTTATTCTCCTAGATTCATTTCTATTTGTATTTAACGAAGATACTTGATATGTCTGAAAATTTTATATCCTAAAATATAATTTAAATTTAATAGATATTTTCATGCATAAACTATTTTTATAGTGTTTTGTCATCCCATTCGTAATTCCCTATGTAGTTGTGCTAGGATTAAAGGTTTTGTTCAGTTACATAGAAAAATTTAATTAAAACATGTAAATAATATTTCTGTTACACAGTACACATTTAATTATATCAAAATACTTTGCTGCCTTTTTTCATATATTAAAAAATAGGATGAAATTGTTCATATATAATTTTATATAGATATACAGCCACTTTTCTATCTGACTGCTTCTTCAAGTTCATTTGTTTTTCATTTCCGAAGCAGAAGCTCCAATCAAATGTTAGGATTGTATCAAAGCAAACCATGTATCTTTTCAATTTGAAAATGATTAAATATTTCATCCAATTGAGAAAGAAATAATGAAAGTATGTATTACAAAAGAGAAAATTAATATTAAGCAATCGAAACATTAAATGTTTTAGTTTCTGTCTCCAATAACATTTTTTTTTTACCGACTAATCCAATCTAAACATCGGAACAAATTGTGTTAGTTCATTCGTTTGTTAATTGGAGTTCAGTGGCTACCCTTTGAAGTTGAAAATAATTAGACTGTTGTGGTATCGGATATTTTGGGTTCATAAATATTGGATCATAGAAAAAAGTACCAAATCGTATAAGTTATCAATTGTACATGTAGTAAATTATTTTTAAAAGATGTTTCTAGTTTTAGAACAGAACAATATATGGTATGGAATAAACTCAAATAAATTCACTTTTATCTCCGATTGAAAGATGGAATAGTTTATCACTAATTAATTATTCATTTGTTAATAAAATTATTCTCTCATACCTGATATTTAACAGTGTGTTTAAAAAATATGATATTGAATAGTTCTATTGCAAAGAGGATAAGTTTGTAATGTTACAGATAATTATTTTACTTTTTTTACTGCATACTATTGATATGGGTACTCTATTTTATTTTTTATTTTTCAATATGTAACTGCGTGAATGCTGATCAATTTTTTTCAAATTTATTAAGTCAATAATAGTTTCATCTATATTAATTTTTGAATAATAATGTAATAAATGTAATAATACATCTATTCTAAATAATTTTTTAAAATATTTATTCTGTTCATGTATTTCGTAATTATGGTTTTGCATTGCCTACTTTATAGACTTATTTATAAAGACTATTTGATAATTTACTCAAATTAATATTATTTATTCATTATTTTTCAAAGCTATCATCAAATACAAAGAACACATATAAATGGACATAATTCAACTTATACTGAAATAAAATGTTCAATTTATTTGTAGTTCAAACCTTTAAAATTTTAATTTCCTGTTGTTACAATAAAACTATTAAAATTTGTTTTTATTTTTCAAAGCAGAATTTCATTCCAGTATTCATCTGTAAAATGTTCCTGAATATTACCTTATATATCATCTGAAATACCAAGTACTCAATTCTAATGCCCACCATATCATTCAAATGCTGATATCGTCTCCATGTTCTATAATTGCTTTAATGCTCTACTTCCTAAGCATCTTAATTTATTAATCCCATTTTTGATGTCATCTGTAGAGCCAAACGGTTCACTGTTAACATGGATGTTATAGTTATGTTTTATTTATTATCTTTCGGATTAGTTACATGCTTTTATAACATTGGAAGTATTTAACTAGTTCGTGAAAGATTATATATGAGCTCCTTTTGATATCATTGATAATTTATACCCCACAAATATCCATAAATTCGAGAGGTGATTCAATTCTTCTTTGAAGTTTTTTTTTATGATTCAAGCTTTCGAACAGGAAAAAATAAGTGAAATATGTACCATCTATTATCATTCCTGCTCTAGATGACGAAAAGACCATTTGCTATAAAACTACAACATTGAGTTTAAATTACCTCTTGTGTCTGTAGACTCAGATAATTGGTTTTGTGCCGTTAGTTTGAATGTATCAGTAAAGAATAGTAATTAACCCTTTATGTCCAGAAATTTTCTGATTGATTTATTTCTGATTGCTATAAATTTTCGAATATTTACACTGCAAGCTGATTTTGTATTAATGTGTCTCTCAGAATATATTAATTTACAGAACGATGCTTATCTGCAATGCATTATTAGTAACATTTGAATGTGATTCATTATATCATTCAGTAAAATTTTATAAATTATTCAAAAATAAATTGAAATCAAAATATAGAAAATATCGAATAATATTATGAAATAAAACAAATGATAGAAAATTGCATTTAAATGATAAATAAAACAGTTAATGGTATAGCATTAACTGTTCTCACTTTTCTGAACCATTTACACACTATTTGTGCAAGGCATAGAATTTTAATTAATAATCGCATGATGCATTTACAATAATCTCTCCTGATATAAAAGCATGCTTTTAATTCTATATTTTCTATCTGAGTTATTCAGTTTTTGAAATTCATTAGTTAATGGTAAAGATGATAATCCCTGTAATTTGATTCTTACTCTAAAGGTGATTCACTTTATGAAAACATTATAATTAAAATGCGTGTATTTGTTTTTTATTTTGCATTCACGATTTTTAGTCATGCTAAAATGTATAACTGTATGTGAATAAGTTAGTTTTCATATAAACATCTTCACTTGCATTCAGATGTATCACTCAACTTGAATATAATTTACGGTTTAAATAGGTGACTTGAGGTGAAACTGCTATTTGCATATTCTTATAAAAATATCAATTCTGAATTGATGGCACACCCCCAATATACTCACTGATTAATTAGTAACCTTAAAGAAAATGCACTAAAAACTTTGTCCGCAAGTAACAATATCTTCAAGACCATATTCTTGGTGGTAGGTAACACATCCTTAATTTCTCAATCTTGAGCACCACCATTACCAGTTTTACTACAGTACAGTGGATTACAGATCTGATTACACTTTCTTTTATTCTGTTCACTTGTTCATTATCATAGAAAAAATTGCACAAATGCTCAACGTCCCAATTCGTCATCCGATCAGTCCTGTCAGTTTCCAGTTTCTCTGCTGATTTTCACTTCACTGACGATGCGTCAAACAATCGTCAGGAATTTCTATCGTCCTGTTAACGTAAACTGACAGAATGAATTGACAGGAGAGAATAATAAACAGAGTGACATATGCTACAGCGTACTATCAGAGAAAAGAGTCACTGTGATGATATACTATCAGAGAAAAGAATCACTGTGATGATGTGCTATTAGAGAAAAGAGTCACTGTGATGTTGTACTATCAGAGAAAAGAGTCACTGTGATGATGTACTATCAGAAAAAAGAGTCACTGTGATAATGTACTATCAGAGAAAAGAGTCACTGTGATGATGTACTATCAGAGAAAAGAGTCACTATGATGATGTACTATCAGAGAAAAGAGTCACTGTGATGATGTACTATCAGAGAAAAGAGTCACTGTGATGATGTACTATCAGAGAAAAGAGTCACTGTGATGATGTACTATCAGAGAAAAGAGTCACTGTGATGATGTACTATCAGAGAAAAGAGTCTCTGTGAAAATGTACTATCAGAGAAAAGAGTCACTGTGAAGATGTACTATCAGAGAATAGAGTCACTGTGATGATGTACTATCAGAGAAAAGAGTCACTGTGATGATGTACTATCAGAGAAAAGAGTCACTGTGATGTTGTACTATCAGAGAAAAGAGTCACTGTGATGATGTACTATCAGAGAAAAGAGTCACTGTGATGTTGTACTGTCAGAGAAAAGAGTCACTGTGATGATGTACTATCAGAGAAAAGAGTCACTGTGATGATGTACTATCAGAGAAAAGAGTCACTGTGATGATGTACTATCAGAGAAAAGAGTCACTGTGATGATGTACTATCAGAGAAATGAGTCACTGTGATGTTGTACTGTCAGAGAAAAAAGTCACTGTGATGATGTACTATCAGAGAAAAGAGTCACTGTGATGATGTACTATCGGAGAAAAGAGTCACTGTGATGTTGTACTGTCAGAGAAAAAAGTCACTGTGATGATGTACTATCAGATAAAAGAGTCTCTGATATGATGTACTATCAGAGAAAAGAGTCACTGTGAAGATGTACTATCAGAGAAAAGAGTCACTGTGATGATGTACTATCAGAGAAAAGAGTCACTGTGATGTTGTACTATCAGAGAAAAGAGTCACTGTGATGATGTACTATCAGAGAAAAGAGTCACTGTGATGATGTACTATCGGAGAAAAAGAGTCACTGTGATGTTGTACTGTCAGAGAAAGGAGTCACTGTGATGATGTACTATCAGAGAAAAGAGTCTCTGTGATGATGTACTATCAGAGAAAAGAGTCTCTGTTATGATGTACTACCAGAGAAAAGAGTCACTGTGAAGATGTACTATCAGAGAAAAGAGTCACTGTGATGATGTACTATCAGAGAAAAGAGTCACTGTGATGTTGTACTATCAGAGAAAAGAGTCACTGTGATGATGTACTATCTGAGAAAAGAGTCACTGTGAAGATGTATTATCAGAGAAAAGAGTCACTGTGATGATGTACTATCAGAGAAAAGAGTCACTGTGATGTTGTACTATCAGAGAAAAGAGTTACTGTGATGATGTACTATCAGAGAAAAGAGTCACTGTGATGATGTACTATCAGAGAAAAGAGTCACTGTGATGATGTACTATCTGAGAAAACAGTCACTGTGATGATGTACTATCTGAGAAAAGAGTCACTGTATTGCTCTGAAGGTAGCTTTACAGTATGATTCACTATAGTAGAGTCCACTGTACTATATTATAACTTTTACATTTCCAAGCTTCTCTTCCCATTTCTAAATCTCATCGACAATGACGGTGACTAATAAGTTTCTTGTGGCACCGTGAAAATACACTGCAAACAATATTAGAGTTGGAAACATTTCTGTTTTCTGCGAACCAGAAAAAGCACTGAACTATTTATTTGTTAGTACAATGCGTGTTGTTCTGAACGCTTGGTAAAGGTGATGGTGACGTCATTCATTTTTTAAGGTGAAATGAAAACACAATCAATATATTGAATATATTAGTATTTCGTCATAATTGTATATATAAATAAACTTCATTGTAAAATATAGTCTTGTTATAGCACAAATTATGATACAACCTTATTAACAACGTATATCGATTCGATTTCTTTTCGATTGCTGGGATATCGAATTGATGGATTGTTCCATCGAATCAACAGACCGTTGTTTGTAGAGAATGTATTTTATAAAATATATTGGGTAGATTCTATTGCATATAAAAGATGATTTCAATTCATAAATAACATTAAGAAGCCAATAATAATGATATATGATTCACTATTGTATATAACTTCTACATATTGCTAATATTTTTTTAATATATATTTTTTTCATGTCCCTAACTAATAGAAAACATTTTACATAGAATTGAAAATAAAAAGAAGTTAGATAACTGAGTTTTGAAAATTAATCATAATAATTGTGAAGTTAATGATTCTACCTCTGTTATACTAATTTTTACACTGTAAATAAAGAAATTATTTTTAGTTCATTAGATAACCGCGTCTTAAATAAGAAAATTTTTGAGTGAGAAAATTTAAAAAAATATTTGAAAGTTTAATTGTTAGAATGCTTTCAAATTTCTTGTGAAGCCTTCAGTTTTCATCATATAGACACTTTAATATCATTGAAAACAATATGAAAGTTAGAATAGATTCAAATATTTACCAAATAGCAAAATGCTTCAACTAGTGTAAATATAAAGTCTGCCATTTTCAATATCAACTGTACATACAAAGAAAGAAACATCAGATAATTGAAATGAATGTACCTTTGAGGAAAAGTGCCCTGTAGAGTATTTTAAATTCTTCGTTTATGTCAAGGCCATTCGTAATTTAATAATTCAAAAGTATACAAATATATTCCCTGAAATTTGATCCAGAAACCACATTGTAGTCATTTAGAACATAATAACTAAAAAAGTATTCGAAAAAATTACATGAAACTTGATGGGATTATTGGTTATCATCGGCCAGGAACCAGTTTATTTCATTTTGGGAGCTAACGGGTCGAAAGTTGAGGTCATGGTCATTCATAACTCAAGTGTTATTTGATGGTCACAGTCGTTTATAAGCGGTGGCGAAGGGATGCATTCTACCGAGAGCAAGTAATCTAGTTCTTTAATATTTACACTATTGTGTGTCATCTCGTACTTTTATGTGAATATTTCTTTTAATGATGACCTGTTCTATTATTAAACAATACCTGGAACTTTTGGCCACAGCATCCGATTGTTTGGAAGAAATGAGATCAAAAATTTGCCAAGAAATTACGCATATCTCTGAATTGTACATATATGTAATATCCTGATGTTTATTTTCCAATACATAGATTATCTTCTGTGAATGATTAACATGAAATATATTTAGAGTCAATATATCTGTTGTAATATGTATTTTAGGTTTACTTATCTTATATTCTCACAATGTTCACCATGTTTCTATCGCTATTGGTACTTGCAGTTTAAGAGGATAGCGCTAGGGTTAAGCTCTTCAAATACGAAGTCTTTGATCTTTGTGTTAGGTAGGCTCGCATCCTTATTTGTATCACCTCTTCATTTTCCTCTTCCATTCGCCAGTGCAATTACCTGTCCTTGTGTCCCTTTTCGTAAAATTCACTGGAAAACTACTGTATCCACGGAACTAACTGTTTGTCTGTTACTTCGTTCATTAATTCACTTTTATTAAAGTCTGCTTTTTCGAAATCTTTTGTATTTAATTTATTTTGACGTCAGTGATACGACTTTTGGTTCTAAAATCTAAGATGATCCTTTACCAAATGAATGGATTATATTAACCAGATTTCAATTCGAAATATAACGGGATTACTAAATTGATCAAAATAGCCGAGAGATCAATCAATTACATTCATTTATTTATGACTTTGAAGGAAGAGTTCTCGGATATACTTAAAACTCATGATATTGGCTAGCCCTTAAACGACATCTGGAAAAATCTCCCGGCGGAAAAAATTCCCGCGGAAAAATCCTCCCAGAAATAATCCCCCTGGATAAAATACCCAAGAAAACACATTTGTGCCTAATTTTTCTATTGATAGTTACATATCTATAGTTTTAATCCTTGACCATCAGTATCAAGCTAATCGCCTAATAAGAAACGTCAAATTTATGAGATGTACATTGTATAGTCACAGTAGCTGTAGACTAGTAAGTGTGTAGAAGATAAGGAAGAGGTAATATTTAAATGAGTTAAATTTTGGATATAATTTTATACGAAATTACTTGTTCAGTTAAAATCAGTTTACTGGTGCATCGTTTTTTCTAATAGTAACAAATATTAACTATACTATTTATTGCTAGTTTTAATCATTTATCATCACTCTATAGTTCAATAGTTACTAGTTTCTTTATACTCTGTATAACTGTATATATTTATACTATATATTATGTTACATGCATATATGGTTAATTAAATGTCACAATCACAAAAGGTACAGTCGATTGTAATTTAATTTTAAATGGGTAAATCTTCTACGTCAAAGTCTTTTCTAATAAAACAATCATTTCAGGAATTTTGGTAAGAGCAACTTAGTACTGGTAACACTCCTCTGAAGAATCGCAAATATCAAAAAAAAATTATTAGATTGCGCAATGTCGTAAAAAAATATGACGAAAATAGTTTATTTATAAGATATATTAAGGCCATAACATACAATTTAAACTTTCAGTTTCATACAGCCTATTTACAATTTTCAGATTTTGTAACATTAGTTTGCTACAGACTAAAATTTTTATATTTGTTTTTTTTTCAAACTGTTTTTCCAGGGGGATTTTTTCTGGGGGATTTGTTCCACCGGGGGATTTTTTCCACAGTCCTTTGTGGAGAACATTAAAAAACATCAAGTAATTTCTAATTTTTTTTTATAATCATATTCTGGCAATAAGATGCGTAGGCCAAATAATGATTTTAGTTTTCGAAGCACCCGAGGTTCTTCCCATAGAACATAAAATTAAAAATAAGAGGTAATTGTTTTAATCTATTCTGTATCTTAAAAAGGTTTTCTCTCTAATATTTATCTATCATAAAAAGTAATTTTGTCCTACTAAATAAGTAATTTCGACCTACTATATGTCAAGGGCGTTAAAGGGTGAGTAAAATATTCCATTCTATCTGAGGGTTGGTAAGGCATATTTATTGCAATATTTTAATAGGATTACATTCAATCAAGAGTCTCCCTTTGATTTCCTATTCTATTAATTTATGTAGTATTTTTCAGTTACAATTCCGACCAATGAGATGCTTTAGAGTCTTTGGTAATTGATTATTCATGATAAATGTGAGTTATTTACTTTTGATTAATGTATTTGGTATGTAATCTAGTTAGCTATTGAACTTGAAAATTTTATTATATGACCAAATAATTAATTGAATATTACTTATTTCTTATAACTTAGGTATAATGGATCATTGGCAATACAAATATTTGCTGCCCACAAAGTTGAATCTTAGAGCAATTACTTCATATCATATTTCATAAATTATTTATTCGTAAAGTATTTACCGTTTTTGTACACCTACATTGTAAATCGAAATCAACTTGCAAGCCTCCATGTTACAGAATTGAAACTTCGAATTCGAGTCTCTGGAAGATTAATGACTGTTACTAAAGATTGCGTTCGAATGATTCAGTAATGGAGGAATAGAATTTATTTCCTATTTATTCAAATTAGTTTAGCTAGTCTTGCTAATAAACAAAATAAATAATATATTTAACTTAAAATACAGAAAGTTTTGTTTCATTTATTCTTATGTACGATAATCCAAATGTAAAACATAGATTATAAGCAACTCAGATTTTTTTCTACTGTATAATTTTATAAAATTTTAGGAATTGTCACATTAGTTTTCCAAATGAATATTATTGCAAATTTTTGTTCAGATTGTTTATTAACGTTACTGTAATATCAATAAATAATTTCTCCTCCTACACTCATTTCAGTTGCCTTTTGAGTTGATCCATCAATCCCCTACGTACAGCTGGTTGTTATTGTGCCAATGTTTACGCAGTGAATGTTCGACTGCTGAAGAGTTATGGACAGTCAGAGTTTGTTGTTTTCTGATATTTTGCTGCAGCTATCAGCTGACTGGTAGGAATCTCTTCTCTTTGCTTATTAAATCAGTCTTACAGCAACTACACGAGAATAATAGTTACAATAATAACAGCGAGTATATCAGTCTTACAGCAACTACACGAGAATAATAGTTACAATAATAATAGCGTGTATATCAGTGACAATATCGTCATGTTGTATTTATTTGTTCAGAGTAGGGAAAAATAAGGTATTGTTTCGATATTTAATGAATTATGGAGGATTATTATTCTGTTTGAACAGAGAAAATGTTTATGAGACCTTTATATCTTTTGTTTGGAAAGTATTTATATTGATTTACTGTAACAACACATGAATCTTATGCTACACAAATTTCTAATTACGAACATATGTTTTTCCTTCAAATTTATCAAATTGAAAATTGTTTAGCTCTTACACACAAAATTATTTGTAGTTAACTGAAAGATGATTTAAGGTAATGTTATCTTGAACCTTTTTTTTTAACTGCTTCTTTTTAACCTTTGCTTATACCAAATGTCAGTAAGTTTGATGTTTTAAAACGACAAATTTGAATTATTACTTTTGTTTCGTTAACTCAATTTCAAATGGTGATAATTCCTATTAAAACCAAAGTACTTAAATATTAATAGCAGAATCCGTAGACTTTATTATTCACAGTATTCGATGTATCGATGTAAACAAATTTGGAAATTAAATTTATATTAACTGTCTCTATCATTTATGTTATTTTTTACTGCGTATATATAATAAGGTTATCAATAACCTTCTATCTGTATTATAATAAACATGTAACAATATTTGTTAACCTCAAATATTTACCAATTATATACAATTATCTCAATAATTGTTGAATATTAGTTATAAAAAAATCTAAGAAATATGATTACCTATTAACAATAATCTAATATTTAAAATTGAATAGGTGTTTATTATTCATTTTTTCTACCGTTTTATATTATAACATGTTTCTTCGTAATAACATTAACATAACTCATTACTTTAATTAAAAATCGAATTTTCTCTTACATTGTCAATTCTTTATATCTCTGGTACTCCTTATTGATTGTTTTAACAAATAAATCAGCAAAAAATTAAATTACATATTTATTACTTTTGGATTAAATGAGATTTATTGCAAATAACAAAGATCAGAGGCCAACTACTGAAGAGCTTGACTCTCATACGAAGTAATTAATTTTAGTATAATAATCATTAGTGAGTAAATTAATGATATAATTCATTACTTAAATCATTTATTGTTAATTTATACATCCTACAAATCACTTCAAAAAAAATGTTAATATATTATTAGTCTCCATCTACTTCATAAATCTAATAAATCGCTAGTCAGTAAAACTTTTTAATGGTATTCATTCCTGTTGATTTGTTATTGCAAACTTTTCTAATCATTTGCGTAACTTCTCATCACTTGACAATCAATTGCCTGTTCAATAACTGGGCATTACCCCCTTTTCTCTACAGTGGAGAAATGATGTCAATAACAGGGTTTGTATCACCATCTTACTATCAAGTTTGGTCATTTGGTAATCAGTGAGTGAAGTTAAAATTACTAAACTTGAGGTACTGCTTGCCTTGTTAACTAAAATAGACGAATTATATTCTCCTGTTTCGGATGACGTCATACGCGTACTGAAGATTGGTGAGAGGGATACAGTTTGAGGAATAGTTTGTATGAAGCAAAAAAGAACATTTACATCTATTAATCAAAGACAAACAATTAATATAAATATATTCCATAATTTCTTGAATAAATAAATATCATAAACAATATTTTATTAAAAGTATCACTAATTATTATTCGCATGCAATTAATATATATTTCACAGTACTCCAACACTAAGCTATACTCACAGTACTCTAACACTAAGCTATACTCACAGTACTCTAACACTAAGCTATAATCACAGTACTCTAACACTAAGCTATACTCACAGTACTCTAACACTAAGCTATAATCACAGTACTCCAACACTAAGCTATACTCACAGTACTCTAACATTATACTATACTCACAGTACTCTAACACTAAGCTATACTCACAGTACTCTAACACTAAGCTATAATCACAGTACTCCAACACTAAGCTATACTCACAGTACTCTAACATTATACTATACTCACAGTACTCTAACACTAAGCTATAATCACAGTACTCTAACACTAAGCTATACTCACAGTACTCTAACACTAAGCTATAATCACAGTACTCTAACACTAAGCTATACTCACAGTACTCTAACACTAAGCTATAATCACAGTACTCTAACACTAAGCTATACTCACAGTACTCTAACATTATACTATACTCACAGTACTCTAACATTATACTATACTCACAGTACTCTAACACTAAGCTATACTCACAGTACTCTAACATTATACTATACTCACAGTACTCTAACACTAAGCTATACTCACAGTACTCTAACATTATACTATACTCACAGTACTCTAACACTAAGCTATACTCACAGTACTCTAACACTAAGCTATAATCACAGTACTCTAACATTATACTATACTCACAGTACTCTAACACTAAGCTATACTCACAGTACTCTAACACTAAGCTATAATCACAGTACTCTAACATTATACTATACTCACAGTACTCTAACACTAAGCTATAATCACAGTACTCTAACATTATACTATACTCACAGTACTCTAACACTAAGCTATACTCACAGTACTCTAACATTATACTATACTCACAGTACTCTAACACTAAGCTATACTCACAGTACTCTAACACTAAGCTATAATCACAGTACTCTAACATTATACTATACTCACAGTACTCCAACACTAAGCTATACTCACAGTACTCTAACACTAAGCTATAATCACAGTACTCTAACATTATACTATACTCACAGTACTCTAACACTAAGCTATACTCTCAGTACTCGAAAAGGAGGAGTTGTATGCCTTAACAGATCAATCAGAAAATCTGAATAGTTATATTGCCCTATCATAACCTGTGGCAATACTCACTTTACAAGTACTGTGGCTGTTCAGTGATTGAAGGGCTACCTTAGATTGAAATATAAATTTAATATTTTTGTTTTCTAATTGTTAATGTTTCATCATTTTATTCTTCTTCTTCCCATGAAAATAGACCAGAGAGAAAGTTATACGTAGTGGGAAAACAAAGATTAGAGAAATACCCATCTAATATTTGATGACTCCACTCTAATTTTCTCTCTGTGTTGTTAAGTAATTCCTATTTAATTTAGTGGATCATAGGCTCTTGAATGTAAAACTCAGGAAAGATCTTCTTCCTCGTTAAAAAGAATCAAACACTTCGTGGGACATGTCAAATAACTAGAAATGAAATCTAGCGAAATTTGCACAGTTATTTGTTATCTACAGTAGTTGTTCTAGTTCATAGAAATGATTTATATAGAAATAATAATGGACGAATAATGTTTTTTTTTTAGAAAATCGAAACATATTTAAATATATATACTTATAAATATATAATTGTATAGTTTCCATCAAATAGTTACAAGAAAATTTAATTTCAATATATTGTTTGTATTTTCGACAATATGTAGAAACTAACAAATTAAGAATAATTAAAATAGAATCAGTAAAGCTTGCTCTGTATCTATACATAATTCTACCATTGATTTATTTATACTTGTGCATGTTATCTAAGATATTCTAAGAATGTAATATAAATCATTCGGTGACAACTGTCTGTATTTTTCTCCTATATTATAGTCTCTATTGGAATATTAATGTATTGGATGTTTCTGGATATTTTATTTCATAGTTATATTAATGTGGCCTATTATACACATTATCCTCAAGTTCAATTACGTTAACTTAATTCAATGGAAGAGAAGTTTCTGTTCAGATCCATTGTTGTAACTACGATCAACTTCCTAATACACCAATACATGCAATGTACTGTTTAAAGGATATCTCGTATATCAATTAATAAGGAGATCAAACTTCTAGCAACCTGATATCAGATGTGAAAAATAAATTTAACACTGAAAAGGTATCTTCCAAATAACTGTACTCTGGAATATTGTTTCATTATACTGATGATAATGCTCTTAAAAAAAAACAATATTATTGAAACATGTTGCACGTGTGTGCCTCGTGTAAATGTATCATATAATATTTAAATATATATGAGCAAATTAATCATAATAATTTAGTCATATTAAGCTGATTGATTACGCATGTGAGTATAATACAAATAATTCTAAATGCTTAATTATGAAGTATGTTAATGATATTTAATTTAATTTTTGTTCGAAATTAAAAGTATGTGTACTCAAATGAAAGTATACAAACGCAATAAAAAATTCTCTAATAAATATTTAAAATTGAGCGAAATCATGTTTAATCGAGTTCAAACGTATAATTAACAGATCATACATATATTTATTTAATTATATATATTATGTTATTATAACCTTACCTATAATGTTATCTTCAATAATAAATCAATATAACATCTATTACCACATTAAGTTGTTTATAAAGATGTAATGAAACTAATTGAAAAGAGAAGGGACTGTTTACATTTATATTCAGAAGCTTGATATTTAATATCACAGTACAGAATCAGACTAGAGATCGGTACATTTTGTTTCACATACCAAATATTTCTCTTTATCAGCAAATTGTTTTTAACATGCCTTTACTATAATAAGATCAAGCCACGTATGTCTGTGTGTCTGTCCGTCCGAAAGTGTGTCACACTTTTACGGTAACCGGTAAATTGCTCGAAAACAATTGCTCGAGAGACAATTGCTCGAAAACAATTGCTCGAAAAATAATTGCTCGAATGAGCAATTGCTATAAAGAACAATTACTTGAAAACTAATTGCTCGAATTATAAAATTGCACAGTTTTTGATTTTATAATTCATGAAGTGGAGCTGCATCTAACAATCCTTGTTTCTTTTTAGTAACTGATAATTATTCATTCTATAAATGATTTTAATTATTACTCATTCTGCATAATCTTTTTTTAGACCGTTTGTGTCATCTCGTATGTACCAAACATGTGAATTGGAATCATGTGGTGAATCACTACTATTCATGTTTTTTTGATCATAGAACCCGAAAATTTGTTTATTACTAGCCTATATGTATGTGGTACCTCAATAGGTGAAATAACTCGAAGTTATGGCAGAGTTTTAATGATTCTACAGAAAAAATTCGGGTTTTATGATAAAAAAAACATGAATAGTAGTGATTCACCACATGATTCCAAGTCACATGTTACATAAGAGATGATACAATCGGTCTAAAAAAAAGATTATGCAGAATGAGTAATAATTAAAATCATTTATAGAATGATTAATGATCAGTTGCTAAAAAAGAAACATGGATTGTTAGGTGCAGCTCCACTTCATGAATAACTGACTTTCATAAAATCGAAAACTGTGCAATTTTATATTTCGAGCAATTTTGTTCATTCGAGCAATTTGATAATTTGAGCAATTGTTCATTCGAGCAATTGTTCTTTCGAGCAATTGTCTTTCGAGCAATTTACCTTGAACCCACTTTTACACTGTATTTGGAAACTCATATTTGAAAGGAAAATTATTAGCATTATTTATCTATATTTTTTTCAACTGTTAGTCTGTCCGTCAGTTGGTCTGTTCATTTGTTGGTCTATCTCTCGGCCATTCGGTTTGTTGGTTGGTCTGTCTGCACGTCACGAAAAAGGTTAAACAGACAAAGTAGAACAATACAAATTAAACAACATGAATATTTCTTGCTGGTTTGATTTGCATGAAGTTAAATCAATGAAGGTAAATAGTGTTGACCAAACGTATGATTTAAGTAGAATAGGTATTTGTATACTTAGAATGTCGTTATAGCACACAATCACTTGTTAATTGGACTCACAGTAGATCGAAAAGTGGATATCAACATTGGTCATGATGTGTTTTATCGTGAAATTCTAAATGTCTGATTTTTTCAGCATCCACATTTAACGACTATTTTCCATGTACTTAATTTGAATGTTCAATAATTGAGTGGTTCTTTTACCTAAAAATTTAAACGCACTCTGATGATCAGTTGCAGAGATAGTACTTAGTTTTAAGAGTTCGAAAGTTCATAAATTATGATTCTTCCACTATATCAACCCAATTCCTTCTGATTTTTATAATGATTTGATTTCAAATTATGTGCTAATTCTCTTACTTGATGAAGTATTGATGATGTTGACCTAATCGGTATTGATCCAATTATGTGCAACAAAGTATTTTCTCCAAGTTTATTTTACTTTTTGTCAAATAATTCTCTCACTTCCCTCACCGTTTAACTTTGTCCCAGACAATGACCCAAAGTAAAGTGTCAAACTGAGCAAAGAAAAGATGAACAAAAAAAACAATATCAATGTTTTCGAGAGGCCGTTACAAAGTTTGAATTAAATCACATTAAGGACTTGTGCAGAATATTAAAATTTGAAGTGATAGAAAGGTAGCAGAATCCACATGCTTCATTACATGATTTTTATAAAAAGAAACAGAAATTATTTTGGCCAAAGATTGCTTCACGTTTGTTATAAATTGCAAAACAAAACAATTTCATTTATCGTTTCTAAAATATTTTTAAATTATGAATATTCTATGAATTTTTACCAACTATTATTTACCGGAATATACATACTAATTTAATTCATTCTATGTATTAAACAACTTTTTATTCTGAATTTTATGCCGTAATTAAGCAAGTGGGTAAAATTTTGGTGTTTCAATGTACACGAGGGAATTACTACACAAAAAAGAAAGCATTATTCGCTAATATTTTTTTAACTTTACTTTTCACCTGAATCATAAATTTTATTTTGAATTCACATCTAAAATTCAATTAATGTGATGCATTGGGATTAGAATAAGGAATTTGAAGTATTCTTGAAATAATGTAAAGTTGTAATGCTTTGATAGAATTTGTTCTATCTCATAATTTTTTGTTGAACTAACATATATATATTTTTTTTATTCAGAACCAGAAAAGTTACAAACTTTTGGGACATTAAAATATATACATCAATCTAAATTAAAACATGATAAAAATACTAAACTATCTAGAAATAAAAAGAACGATGCAGTGGGTTAGCTTAAAATTAATAAATATATTTATTCTTACAGTATTCTTTAAAAACAATTTTAAATTTACAATCTGACATGGGACATTTCAAATTATCGGGTATATTAATAAAAAGATGAATAGCCCAATAAACAATAAAATTTCTTTCTGCTTCAGTTCTAAAATTAGGTACATTAAAATGGGCAGATCTGGTTTGGTATGAGTGAGTTGGAATATATTCTCTAAAATTGGTATTAAAAATAGGGCATTGCGAAAAAATTTAATAAAAAATAGTCATAAGCATCATCAAATTTCAATAAATTTACATTCCTATATAAATCGTTATTTGACAAGTAAAACTTACCATTAAAATCTCTCTTTTTACTTTTAAATTAATTCTCAAAATACTGTTTAAAATAGTTCTCAATGGATGGAGCAGCGAATTAAAAGATTTTCCATAAACTATAGTAGATTGGATAAAAAGGGAATTGTACATCAAAACTAAGGATTTTCTATTAAAATAAGGGGTTGCTGCATATAAAATACTTTTAACCTGACTAAGTTTATTACATAAAAATGACAAGTGTTCTTTAAAAGTTAGTCTGTTATCAATATAAATGCCTAGATATTTAAAATGATGAACATGTTCTAAAATTTCATTTTTAAAATATATTTCTGGGAGGGTTTATTGTTTACGGGGATTAAAAATCATTAATTTAGTTTTCGAAATGTTAGGGATGAGTTTATTAAAATCCAGCCATTGAGATAATTCCCTAATAAAAACATTTAATTTTAAAACAAGGCTATGTAAACATTCATCCCTACAATAAAAAACTTCATCATCTGCAAATAAAGAACAATTAAAACCTATATTTACTAAAATAGGACTACAATTTTGCTATAAATATTATGTTATAATGTTGAAGCTATTTACTAATAATTATATATACCATTATTTGTAAATTATTTCTCTACTTTTACAGTACTAAGCTGATTCATAAATAACTTTGATTAACCTCGGATAGATATTTAGGATTACCTGTACAATCGGCAACCCAAAAATTCACTCCTTTACGATCGGCATTCCAAGGATGACAGTCAATTTATAATATTATATTAGTTATATAACTTTGGAGAGGCATTTTGAATTACAGCTCTACCACCTGTGGAATCGAAACCATAATATTTCACATCTAAAACAATTAATTTGTTATAATGAAAAATAATAAACCTATTTCGAAATAACTTTTATACATTTTATAGAGATTTGTTTACGTTAGGTCTCAAAGATTATATATTTATATAATAAAGTTGAAAACAAATGTTAAAAATATAAGTAAAGTGGAATTTTTAGTAACATTTATAAATCGGTTTTTTCTGTTTTCACTCTTTTTTTTCTCGTTCACTCTAAAGTTACAGTCTTTATCTTCTCTGTCTTTCATTCCCTTTGATCTGTTCCGTGAGAAGAGTAGCCGTGACTCTGTACCGCAAAGGATAATTACTTATTACCGTAACAATTATTGGCAGTGATAGAGCTGCAATGAATAATGTATAAATGTAATTGAAGAGAAAAAGATAGGAGAGTTTATTTATATACCCGCAACTCATTTTTCCTCTGAGTGAGTGAGTAATATTTTCTCTAAAACGTCTGTATTTTATCATCAAAAAATAGTGAGTAAGTAAAATCTAACTTTTATATATCTTAATAGGTATTTGAGTTGTGCATATTGGAATTAACTAGAAATTGTGGCTTACTAAAATTAAACACAAGTCAAACCTAATTTCAAGATTCCTTCACAACTAAAAATATCTCTTTTTCCTCGCAAACAAAATAATAGAATAACCAAACAAACTCTTTTCAACTCTTCTCCCCATCTCTTCTTCTGTTCAGAATATTCAATCACTAAGTCTACTTTGCACTCTGATAAAGTGGGATTTAAAATAGAAGAAAGAAACGCTAATGTTTGAACTTTGATTTGATATACAGTAGAACTCCTCTATAGTGAACTATAACTAGTTTACTCTACTATAGAGGAGTGGAGAGATGAATTATAAAACTGTCCTTTTCATGTTAGACTACAGAAAATATCTTCTTTCTTTATGAAACAAATTCATTATACGGGGTATTTTATTTATCAGAACTCTAAAAATCAGGATGGTTCACTACACACGACTTCATTATAAAGGAGTGTCAGTGGTAGAACTCTTCTATTATGAAATACACCTAATATATTGTTAAGAGATTCCTAAAAAACTACTAAACAGGATGTTTCACTATACAGTATGGCTCACAAAAATGTTTCCGCTTTTTCAAATAGTTGTAAATCGTTAGCCAATGGACGAAAAAACTGTATCTTTGTCTCTTTTTCTCCAACTATTAATCTATTATAAACAAGTGAAAACATTTTTGAACTGATGGATATAGTTTAAGAACAGGTAAGCAAAGAGTGAGGGTATTATTTTTGTTATTTCGTGAAAGTACAGGATTTCCACTATATATAAGAAATATTGTTGTAATAGTTTGGCATCTCATGTAAATTAGTCACATAAATTATTATCTTAACATTATTGGAAATATCATTTGTAGCAGATCATTGTTTATTTATTTTGTAATCTATGTTATTAAAAACATATAATATAGTACAAATGAAGATCACTATACGCCTCTCTAAGTATGATATTATTATCATTTCCTTTGTTTTAATACAAGCCTAAGGATACAACAGATAATTCACTAATGCCCAAGCAAAGTATTATCTTTATTCAAATATTTGAAAACAACTCGCCAAAGGTTATATCTAAGCTTCATTGCTTTATGTTTTATTCTTTAGGAATAGGAACTATAATAAAGTGATTATGTAAGTGATATTTGATAATATGACATAAAAAGAGAATTTCCTCTCGAAATTTCCTAAAAATCAACAGTTTTGTATAAATAGATATTGTATTTATCTTATATTGAATATAAACCTTTAAATCTGCTTTATACAAAAATGAGGTACATTTTTTATAATGAAAATATTTAGCTTTTGCTGATTGTTTAATACATCACAGTTTAAATAACTTTAAAACTCTCCAATTGTTTTCTCATATACTCCATTAAATCGTACTTCTTTTACCAATTTAACTACGACTCAGCCATCTAAACATCGGAACAAATTGTGTTAGTTCATCCGTTTGGTAATTAGAGTTCAGTGGCTACCCTTTGAAGTTGAAAATAATTAGACTGTTGCGGTATCGGATATCTTAGGATAAATTGGAATTGAATTATTAAGTTTAATATCAATATAAATTGTACATTGATTACCGGTTTATTGGATTAAATGAGGTAGCGCAATTTATTAATCAATTAGGGTCGGACGGGGTATCATTTTTATGGGGCATCACTCCGCACCTATTATAATTTAAAACCACATGTTTTAGCTTAAATCTGATTGCACCATCAATTCAAACATATTCTTTTCTCCCATAAACAACATGACGCACCGTTATCCTATGAATATTTGTAGAGCAAAGTCGCGATGAATGTGGAGCTCTCAAAAACGATCTGAAAAAGTTTGCGCTAGTGATTTTTAATTCCTGCAAACTCTCCAATAACTTTAGAACCGAGATAGAGATATTCATATTGTTTTGATAAGTTAACACAAAACGTTACCAGTTACATTATGTCAAATTTTTCACTTCTCAGTTTTGACGGGTTTTCAGCCACAACCGTGCGCAGTTATACCCCATATAATCTAGTGGTAGAGGGGTATCACTGCGCATCATTAATAACAATATTTGTGTGTAAATAAACATAAAAAATTATGAGTTTTTAGTTCTTAATATAGGCATAAATATTGAATAAGGTGTTAGGTAATTGATTATAATATTATTTAACAATAAACAGTTACTTGCGATCGTAGTACCTATGCTACTTGATGTGGGGTATTAAGATAGGGAGAGGGGGTATTTAGGTGGGGGTGGGAGGTTATTGAATTAAATATTGACTAATAATAAAACCTACGATCATTTATGAAGTGAAGCACAAGAGAAACGACGAAAAAGTTGTACATCCTTTATTTTTAGAGCTTTCGAATAATAGAATATTCATTATCAAAAACCTAATTAAGACTAATTTAAAGAAATATATAGAAATAAGTAGTATTTTGGATACCGAAATTAATAAAGTCACCTAAATAGTTAATACAAATAAAATTAAAATAAAGAAAAGGAAAAATAACAAGTTATTAACCCAAAATAGTTAAATTGAAAGAACACGCTTGTACATTAAGCGTAGGAGACTGTTTATGAATACATATGGATTCTAATGTACGAATATCAAACTGGTTAGTAGTTTGCAAAATTTTGAAATTTTTCTTCTTTAATTGGGTGATTAAAATCGAAAGAATGGTTACGTATTGAACTGAAAGGTGGGGAGCTATAGGGGTTATTTTGTTCTACTTACATCGGTGAGACCATGATGCAATTAAAGTGAGAATTTCTCAACATAAGGGAATATCTTTTAGAACAAATAACCCCTATAGCTCCCCACCTTTCAGGTCAATACGTAACCATTCTTTCGATTTTAATCACCCAATTAAAGAAGAAAATTTCAAAATTTTGCAAACTACTAACCAGTGTGATATTCTTACATTAGAATCCATATGTATTCATAAACAGTCTCCTACGCTTAATGAACAAGCGTGTTCTTTCAATTTAACTATTTTGGGTTAATAACTTATTATTTTTCCTTTTCTTTATTTTAATTTTATTTGTATTAACTATTTAGGTGACTTTATTAATTTCGGTATCCAAAATACTTCTTATTTCTATATATTTCTAAAAAATTAGTCTTAATTAGGTTATTGATAATGAATATCCTATTATTCGAAAGCTCTAAAAATAAAGGATGTACAACTTTTTCGTCGTTTCATAACTTCATAAATTTAGTAAGATTTCCCAGAAGGAGACCAATTAGTCAAACCTACGATCATATTATATTACTTGATATAAGTAGTTAACTATTTACATAAAATTTAAGTGTTAAATTTATTTAAAGTGTTTAAAAGCGTGCACGGATATTTCGTCCAACTGACATTTCGTTCACGGACATTTCGTCGACGGACAATTCGTACACGAATTGCTTTATTTCGCATTATATTTATTGTGTGCATTTATTTTATATGTTATATTATTTATATATATACTGCAATATAAATATATTAAATACCCTTATTTGATGGTAATTAGAAATGTATGGTCTTTTGCCTAAATTCTTATTGCAATCTTTTTATCCTGTTGGTCGGTATCAGTAAAATAATAAAAGTGAATTTTTTTTAATGATATACAGGCAGGCCCCACTTTTATTACACCTGAATCTTATAAAATCTGTAATAATTACCTGGCATGTTTCGATGTTATTACAGTACATAAACATAAAAAACGGAGACATTTTTTGTGGTGTTTATGTCACAGTAACTACAAAAATCATCAATAGTAATATTCAGATTAGCTGGCTATAGATAATTAGATGCACTATTTGTTCAGAAATTAGTATTTTATAGCAGAATATTTTTAACAGTGATTACCTAAATTACATACATATTAATATGCAGGTATATAATATTCTACTAAAAAAATGATCTAAAAAATATCTAGATATTATTACTTTTTAGTGTTACGTTATATTATTTAAACGTAAAAACTTCCGTGTTATATTGGATTGTTTCATATTTTCGGACTTATACATATATAATAATAATTATTTACCTCCATTGTAATTACATTAATTCCTAAGTATCCACACATTTATTATTGTAAGGACCCTGCTATTTCAGTTTTAAATTTTAGATACTCATAATTCATTAATTAATGCAAAATATTAAACGAGGTAAATAACTTAAAGATACAGTCAACCCGTTTAGCATATTTAATATTATAACTGTAATCGATAGATAAACATTTTTATGTGTTAATTCATATACGGCTTAACTCACTATTATATTATTGTATATTTACACCTGCCTATTAATGTAATAGTGAAAAATAATAAAAAAATATATTCCATAAACACTTTAAAATACAAAATAAAGGCATTCGTAGACGAATTGTCCGTGGACGAAATACGAAATGTCCGTTGGGTGAAGTGTCCGTGGACGAGAAGTCCGTCGACGGAAAGTCCGTGGAAGAGATGTTCTAGACCCGTTTAAAAGGTAAGGGAATATTAGATTGGGGAGAGGGCATGTACAGAGGGAAATACAGACATTTAGATTGGGAAAGGAGGATTTAGATGAAGAAAAGGCGGGGGTGGATGGGGGGATGGGGGAGAAAGAAAATTTAGATGGGGAATATGGGAATTCAGATGGGAAGAGAGGGAGATTTCGATGAGAGGAAAAGATAATTTAGATGTAGATGGGAGGAGAGGTGGATTTAAAAGAGAAGAGAGGGAGATTTAGATGGTAAAGAAGGAGGTTTAGAAAGGGTGTGGTAGGGGTATTAAAATGGGGAGAGGAGAGATTTAGGTGGGGGAGAGGAGTGTTGTATTCATACAATGCGCAGTAATACCCCGTCATGTGCGCATTGATACCACTATACACTCACTAAAAGTTGCGTACAAAAAATTGTCAATAAGTAATTCATTTTTTTAGGTATTATTTCGAAACTGATCGAACACTATCCTCATTCATGACTATTTCATAACGAAATGCATAGTTTTTTACATTACACTGTAAATGGATAATAATAATGTTTATTAAGAGCGTTTTATAGGTACACGAGTGAAGGAGATAATTAATTTTCATTAGTCTACGGTTTTTGGTAATAATATTTCAGTTACTTTGACATAATTTGGTGCCCCGAAAGGTACCCACAAGAAAAATGACCACGAGAAAAATATACCCAACAGGAAAAACAAAAACTTGTATATAAACCCACAATTAAATAATCTATATTTAATGTACTGATATGAAGAACTCTACAAGTTTTTTGTACTGTACAATTCAGGATTGTATAGTAGAACTCCTCTACGTATAGTAAACTTCAATTAATTGAGTATAACGAGTTTACTTCACCACAGAGAGTTCAAGAAAATCAAAGAAAACTGACCCTTCTCCTGCTCCTCTACAAACTCCATTTCAACATGACTGAAAGATCTGTGATGAACACTCAATATAATAAATAATAATAGACACAACAATTAATAATGTGGAATTATGATGAATTACTAATTATAAAACAAGAGCAGATGCTTTCAATTCAAGCTGTTCTGCACCATCATTATAAAACAATTCAATAAATTAATTAAGCATTGATGTAGTCAAATTGGAAGATAAATAAAATAAATAATATTTATCCGTTAAGAAGATTTCTAAATTTCAAAAATTCCCAAAACGTTATTATTTTGAATTATTTTAACGATTATAGAATTTTTTTTGGTCCTATCGAGCATATCGAGTGAAGGATCTATCAACCACAATAAGGCCTATTAGTTTTATATTTGTTGATAGAATCTTTACATTAAATTCACTTTCTAAAACACTACAGTTGTGCAAATTATTCACCATCTACAGAACATTACATTTCTAATTTTCCCCAGAGAAATATAGTTAGTGAGATATTCATTTGGCCGTAATTGTCTCAATGTTCTGTCAGGGAACTGCCTCATGGCTTCAGAATTTCCTTGATATTATTCCTTACCCTATAGACAGAGTATGGTCTAACAGAGCTTGATTTTTTTCAATGTGCAGATTGATATTAGTTTGATTGTTTTTCTTTTGTAAATTTGACAAATCTCTATATTTTTAGATCTCAATAAAGTTATCAGTATTTTAAAAGACTTTGGAATATTATCAAGACAATTCATGTGTGTAATTGAAACATTTGTGAGTGTGTCATTTCATAAGAAGGTTTTTTAGTTTTAAATTAATTAATGTTTTTGCAATCGAATGATTTAACCTTTAAGCTTCAGGCTGATTCACATTATTTTTATTCAGGTTGCTGTTTTAATTATATTTACATGAAAATTCGTCATATTTATTATGTTCATTTGAATAACATCCTGTGATCTTTGAATTCTCAATTTGACATTTATTTTAATTAAAGTATGGGGACTTAATTTTTAACATTTTACATGTTGGTATTTTACCTCAACTGATTAAACATTACTTTTCAAATTGAATTTTGTATAAGTAAACTTCACTATTTAGGAAATAAAAGAATTAAAAGGGAATGAAAGTTTTGTTTTGTGTCTATATACCATTATCCAATACACATTCAGTGTAACAAAAATTATCCTCCAAATCTTACAGTTTCTCAGCTGTTTTTCACTTCACTTGACTTCAACATTTGTCAGGAATTACAATCGTCCTGTTAACGTTGCCAGGCAGAATAAATCAGAGTGACATTTGGTACAACATGCTAACATGTGATACAACATGCTAACATGTGGTACAACATGCTAGCATGTGGTACAACATGCTAACATGTGATACAACATGCTAACATGTGGTACAACATGCTAACATGTGGAACAACAAGCTAACATGTGGAACAACACGCAAACATGTTGTGCAACATACAAACATGTTGTGCAACATGCTAACATGTGGTACAACATGCTAACATGTGGTACAACATGCTAACATGTGGAACAACACGCAAACATGTTGTGCAACATGCTAACATGTGGTACAACATGCTAACATCTGGTACAACATGTTACATTCTACCCAATGAAAGGAGAAGGAATAATTGAGATGATTTCTGTACACAGAATAAGAGTTGTTTGTTATTATGCACATGTGCTAGGTGTAGGTGTTAATGCACACAAGTTATTTGAAATTAAATCAAAAATAATGAAATGAACCTAAAATCGTCAGTAGTTTATTTCAAATAATTTTGTATATAATTGCAAAGAAATTTACTGCATTGACACCGACTCATAGTATCGGTTATATGTATATTAAAAGATATTTTAGATATCATTATATAGAGACACTTTTAATTCCAGTGTCCATTATAAATATTGATCTATTCATTCCATAACAAAAATTGAATTAAACAGTAAGAATGTGTTTAGTTTAACAAAAAGTACTGAAAAAAACAATTGTTGATATTTTATATTATTTTATCCACATAAAAATACAACATAAAAATTCTATTAACGAACATTGAATATTTAATTATGTAATTCACGTAATAAATAATTCATTCATTTCTCTATCAAATTTTTTTATGTCTCGAGGCTAAGACTTCAATTTAATTAAGCTAATTAACATAAAAAATTAATTATTGTTTTAAACCTCCGGAGTTATAATTCAATTTCTCAAATCCTTTGAAATTATAGTCTACACTGAGGGAAATGTAAATAAATAATAATATTAGTTAATTATATGAAATATGAATTACTTATACAATATTTTAAATGCATGTGAAGTTATGTATCTTCGATCGTGTTTGATATTATTTGAAGTCATTTTAAATTAAATATTTACCTCTTAACGATTATATTCCAAATTTAATGTTCATATTATAAAGGCATAATTAATTGGCAATTTAAAAGATTTTCTCTCGTGAATTAATAAACGTTTTTAAATTAATTTCAAAATAGTGATAACAATCGTGTAATTTTCAGTTAGTTAAAGAAACCGATGAGAATATTCAAAACTATTTATTTTTCTTATACACTTCCTTTCCTGATGTTTTCTTGATGTGAAATATCTTTGCATTCACTCAAAAATGAGAATTAAAAAGAACCAAAGGATGTAAAATACATACCAAAGTGTTTCTGTAGTTTTTGTGGTAAGGTCGCAATGGAAGATATATGCGGCATTGACCAGAAGAGAAAATAGCATTATATATTAATAATATATAAACAAATGATGTTCTGAGATATAAATGGATTTGTATGAACAAACATTTTACAAACAATTAACTTTTTGAACATGTTTACTTATATGATAATCTCCATTGACTTAATATATTTTTTTAATTGGTCATATACAGGATGAAAAGTTTAATTAATTAATCTCAATAAAAAAATGTAGAGATTTCAAAATTAAGAAAATAGGAAAAACAAGTCGTATTTATAAATAAAAATTTATCCGAAGACTTTATTCAAAACATCCGTGTTATTAATTTCTCACGAATTGTTTTTTCTTTGGTGAAATAAAATCACAGCGATTTATTTCAATTTAAACTGTCCGCTCACCCTCCACGAATCTTTTGGATTCTATTGAATTTTATACAATTTTTTTATCTGTGAATATGACATGTAAAATATTTCTTCTTTTTGTAGTAACTCTTATTATTCGAGAGCCAGGATAAGGGAGCAAGTAAAGATATATCTTCACTAGATTGAATTGTGGTCCGTAAACTTTACTTGTTAAATTATTAAATATTTGACCAATAATTGGAATAAGAATATAATTTTGGAATCAAAGAGATTTGAAGATTAAAGCAGAAGTTTTTTTCCATTTTTTACTTCTATTTCTTCACAACTTCAAAATGGATCAAACTTTTCATCAATTCTTTCAATTAATAATATATGCAAAATTTATATGATTTATATTATCATTTATAGGGTTGTATATTTATAAAATACTAAAGCAAATACTTTTTTTAAAATCTGGTCTGTTATCTCTTACTAGATTAATTTCTGATTCGTTATCTTTACCAGCTTAATTCCTGATTCGTTATCTTTACTAGCTTCACTACTGGTCCGTTAACTTTACTTGGTCCGTTTCTGGTCCGTTATCTTTACTTGCTTCAGGATTTGATGCGATTGTTGTATAAATATTTTATATGAACTCTACAGAACTAGATTTTAATTCAATAGCTTGTTTCCAATTTATATAACGAAGAATTATAACTATTAACCATTGTTTAATATAAATGTTTAAGTAAAGCTATCCGACCAATATGCGACTAATAATATAATAATAATAATATAAATAAAAATTGTTCTTTTGAGTGGTTGTATTTAACCAATGTTGTCTCCTTAACAATGCATTAGGAACTACAAAAATTGTGTCAAATTTTATTTCATGAGTTCATAGATCGAAAATTTCTCTAGTTTACGATATCCAATTCCTTGGACTGAAAAAATAAGAAGCGTAAAAAGTGCCAACTTTTAAATCTATGCCTGTAAGTTAAGTTACGGTCTACTCCAGTGCGATTAGTTCCTCTTCATTTCCCTCTTTTGTGAAGACATTCTCAAATGTGGTGTTTATATCTCACTTTGAGAGTAACAACAGTACTTACCATTCGGCAAATGGAGGATGTACTTTGAATTTGGGAGAGGACACACACTGAATATCACTCGGGAGTTGATTGCATGAGTTTATACAACAGTCGCTAGCTAAATTTAAATTCACTGGCTGACGTTAGGCCTCTTCGGAAATTGTGAATTCACTTTCTTGGTTTCAACTTAGTGAAGCAGATTATCTACAGACTATACTGAATAATATTATATCTACAAATTGGGTGCAGTGAGAATGTGGATATTATATTCATTATTGTATTTAATAAGCACAAAAAAAATTATTTATATATGTAGGTATATAATTTTATAAATTTACTAATAACAAATTGTCTCTTAAAATAATACAACTATCGTTACTTAATTTCTTTTAACAATTTGTATAACAAATATGAAGCGAATCAACTATACATTTTGGCCAGACTTCATTAATAATTCTAAACGGACAAACTGCTCCGTTAAAAACCGAAGCACCTTCGTTAGAAAACAGAATCTTTAAGACCGTTAGTGATGATGGCTGAATATCAAAGTTTTGGGTGAAAGAGGACAATATTTTAGCTTTTCTAAAGCGATACAAAGTACTCTGAAATGACTCGTATTTAGGCATCTCTGATTGATTGCTCTTATTGTGGCTATGGGATAACAAATATTTGGTTATAAAGTGACAGATGAGTGATCATTCAGAAAGCAATAAAAATCATCCAGTTATAATACATCGATTGATATACAGTTCGGGTCAAAAGTGCTTGCAGTTTACCAAAATCGGTATTTTGGCCAAAAATATTAATTTCATCTTGATTTTCTAATGGAATTGTGATATTTAGAGTAAATCATTATTCCTCTGTGAAAAACTCGAATAAATAGGCTTCCAAAATAACAAAAATAATATTACTTAATGAAATTGATTCAATAGAACGACCCAAAAGTTTTTGTAAAACGTTTTATTACGAATAAAAAGATGCCAGAAAGTATTCAATATTTTACACAAATGGTATTTGAAACATTGTTCAGGTTTATAAGACATTTTATAATAGTTATATGAACGCAAATGGTTCAAAATTTCAGATTGTATCATTTTATTAGAGTTTTAGTAATAAGAATTAACCAATGTTTTATCTCATAAACTAATCATTTACCAACAAAAATGTCAATTTCTCAATTTCCAAAGATGTTATTTAAGAATAAACTTCTAAAAGCCTTTGCAAGAGCTCTTGTTTGTTCATTAATTGGCCTCCATTTGCATAATCCTTTCTCTTGGTGGTGGAACATAGATTCTGTTTGGGTTAAATGTCAGGATTCTCAGGGAGCAAACCCATGAGCTTCTTGCCAGTAATGCCTTGTTCTACGAGACAACCCTTAGTGTAATGAAAAGCAAAAGCTTTTCTTCTTCTTACTTTTCTTGGAGCTTTATCCTATTGAAAAATGATATTCTTTCTGATGTCATCGGATAAAGAATTCAACCAGGAGAGTAAATTGTCTCTCAGTAATGCACAATAGTTCTTAGAGTTCATATTGATACTATCAGGCACAAGAAACGGTCCAACCATATTGTTACCAATAATTCCAGACCACAACATGATGCTGCCAACCTCTAGTGCCGATCCAAACGCAGACGCTGACCATGCCTCCTTCAGGAGCCACTCTCGGATCCAACCGTTAGGGCCGTCAAATGTCGCTCATGTTTCGTTTGTCCAAATAACGGTTTGGAAATTTGTTTGCATACACACTTACCCAGGATATTCTTTTCTTGCAATTTGCAGCACTTAAAGGAGAGCAAACAGCTGGTGACCTCTGATCTGCCATGATACTGAGTATGTGATTACGGGAACTTTTGGACACTTCCGTCATTCCTGTCACATCAAAAGTTTCCTTGCTAGTTCAGTGTGGGTTCTGAAACAGAGCTCTTTTGATTTTTCTCAAATCTCTGTTATTTATGACCTTCGGTCGACGTTGTTTGTGAGGTTTCCGTTTCACTTTACCTTCATTGAAAAACCCCTTCACTGTACGATGATTTCGTTTGATTATTTTGGATATTTTCAATGTGGACTTCCCCTTATTTAGCAGCTTTACAATCTTAGCCCTTTCACTTGATGTTAGCATCTTCACTTTAACCATATTTAAATAATTTGTACAATGTGCAAACACTTTTGGCCTACCTCAAAATGATCAAATTCTGAAAAAAGGAGTATAATTGTAAGAAAACCGGATAAATGCATAACTAATTGTAAAAGACTGAACTAAAAGTAGAAAATCACGTGATACGAAAATTTATTTCGAAAAAGGGCCTCAATCGGGAAGTAATGAAGTTGGTAAATTCTTTTGACCCGCACTGTATTTTATCAATTATCTCATCTACAAATATATCACATATCTATTCTTCTTTTTAGTGTAAATATTCAACGATAAAGTATATTTCTATTATTATACACTACATTTGTTTTTGCTCCCTGACTTTATTTTACAGTCTTAAGACGAACACGGCATGTCATGAAACTCATTTCAGTACTTCATTTCAATATATCGGAGATTGATGAGAGTTTTCAGATACGTTTAATGCACATTTCTGTTATAACACATCACATAGAGTTAAATTGAATCTACAGGTTATTGGTAGGTATTCTCAGTATTGTAAATATCATTCGAAATAAATATTTTATGTACTCCCAAGATTCTGTGAACATTTTTTTATATTTTTATCTTGATATATCAAAAAATGATAATCGCAGTTTTACTACATAATGCATTGGGTAACTTTAACATTTAACTTTTAACCAATTTCTCAGAAATGTTTAAACTAAAGTTTTCAAACTTCATACTATTATATCTACAAATAATTGAATAAAGTTTCCAATAAACTTGTTCACTATCAAACGCAAATACTTGCAATCAAAAATAATTTGTGATAGGGGGAACCGGGAGCATTCGGACACTTTTGGGGGAAAATGAATAATTCATAAACTAATTGAAATTTATCTATATAAAGATTTCTGTATGCAGATAAATCATTTTACTTTAAATTTATCAAGACTGTTTTACAGGTTAAACCTTCATTCGAAAGTTATAAGACAAAATGTAAGAGAGGTTCAAGTGTCCGAATGCTCCTTCCTAGAGGGAGACTTCGGACAAGCTGTGAGGATGATTCGGACACCATAGAAATGATTAAAACATTGGAAATTTGGGTAATTAAACGATAGGATTGAATTCGGATCTACTTATTTAATTGAAATAAACCATAATGACTTGTTATTCACAGTAATAATTCACTGTATTGAAAATTTTATCATAATAATATTATTGTAATGATTGAACATTTTCTCCAACAAAATATAGATATCCCATGAGTAATCACTGTGAAATTTCCCTTATATTTAATAGCTAAATATCAAAAACAAATGGTATAACTATATCCTTTTACTTTGGGTATAACTATTGCCTTTTTCCTTGGGTATAACTATTTCCTTTTTCTTGGAATTCACCAAAATTAGAAAATTACATCTTAAATATTTCATCGAATGTTTAAGAATAGTACATAAGTGTAGATCTTGCTACACCTCCATTTTCAGCAGCTTTTCTGACCGATAAACCTTTTTGGAATTCATGAAATGATTTATGAATACCTTCTTAATTACTGACTCTTCAGTTTTCCTTTTATAATGAAAAGGCATGAATACGATCGCCAAACTGTCAAATAAAGACACTATTATTAAAAGTTGCAACTAATCTTATAAACGAATGCTACGTCAATTAAAATAATTAACTTCAAGTTCAGAATGTCTTGTTTCATAAGAATTACTTCAATAAATTAAAATGGTGGACTGAATCGGATACCGAAAAAAGGTTCGAACACCGTCTGAACCAACCTCAACAGAAGTGTCCGATTCATCCCAAATGACACTTCAAAATTAAAAACATCACAATTTTTTTAATTTCATTTGTATTATCTTTTTAACACACCAAACATAACATAAAATATTGATATAATTCATATCTTTTAAATTTAGAATCAGATTCATATTCATATAATCCACACACGATCTAATTGAATCACGAAAAATTACATCAATATTGAAAAAAAACAGTATATTACACCTCGGGGGTGAAAAACTACATCTCCACATTGGATCTTTCAAATAGCTGACTGTTAACAAGTCGCTCACATTCAGTTGCAATAAGCGGTAGTTCCAACAATTAAAAACACGTTTAAACGAGTTGTCCGAATACTCCCGCTTCTCTCCAATAATAAATGAATTAGTACCTTTCTCAAACAAACCAAAGAGTTATTCACCATTTTATTTCATGTACCGTATAAACTGTGAATTAACAATTATATTAATATTTCAACACGCTATTATATGGATTGAATTAACGGGTAATGATTCATTCATAGTTATCACCAAAAAATGAAAATGTAGCTATTCAATTATCAGATCTTATCCGTTAACTGAAGTAATACAGGAACAACGATTAAGAGAGATATATGTAAATCGTAAGGAAATATTTTGATTATTTAACAGTAATCCATTCAAAAAATTTGCCGATCCCTTCACTTGGAGCCCATAGACAGCAAAGTGGAAGCACCTGAAATAACCAAAAGGTGTAACAAAAGAGAACTTGACACTAATTGAAGAATGATGGATGGATATTGTGTGAATTCAAGTAACGTTAACGCAATACAATATAGGATATTTTGTTTGTTAAATGTTATATTAAAGTGTTTTGCAAACACAAAATGATACAAAAACTAAGAAAAGCTTTCGATTGAAATTTTTTTCATTTAATTATATCAAATGGAATGTTTCATATTTTCTATGATATTGTACTAGCACATCTCATCAAGAATATAATTATAATAAATATAAAGAGGGACCTCACTGTAAGAGTTTTGTGTCTAACAATGTTATTATGTATAACAAATTAAATTTAATAAAGTTTAAAGACGTTTATGAATATTTATAATTAAATTTTCTCACATTGCTATTCATATTAATTTTGAAGTTTTAATACTAATTTTAGACCATATCTTTAATCTGACTTCTTTTTCCTACAACATGTAATTATTTTAATAAATATCCCGATTTTTTTGGAGGAAATCTATGTCATATTTTATATTTTAAAAACTTCTTACAAATGACGATATATATAAATATTAAGATAATTTCATCATCGAATTTAAATTTGAGCATTATATCTAATGTTATATAATTATTATCAATTAAAAATTATTAAAATAATTTATTCTTCCAGTTACGGTAAAATTCATGAAAGTAGAAAATAAATAATATTAGGAAACTGAACTCTAATCATTACCTTCTCAGAATACGGGAAGGTTATATTATTGACGGCATTTATTTATTTATATATATTTATCATTTTGTAATTCGCTTCAAGCGTTCAATCAAATTGTCTGAAATTTGGTGAAACGATTGTTCAATGTCCAGTGACCTGCTTGTAGAATTTGGGGAGTGACTCGGTAAAAGGTCAAGGTCATGGTCATTTATAACTCAAAAAGCATTGAACCATATTGCATGAAACTTGGTGGGACGATTGATCGATATTCAGAAACCATTTTGTTAGATTTTGGAAGCGATCAGGTCAAAGGACAAAGATCAAGGTCAAAGCCATTTGTAACTCAATAGCTCAAAAAGTATTCAACCAAATTATCTGAAATTTGATGAGACGATTGGACAATGTCCACGAACCATCTGGTAGAATTTTGGTAGCGATCCGGTCAAAGATCAAGGTCAAGGTCATTCATAACTCAATAACTCATGAAACTTGGTGGGACTTGGTGGGACGCTTGTCTATTATCCAGGTAGCAGTTTCTTAAATTTTGGGAGATAACGGGTCAAAGAGGAGGTGAAGGTATGCGCTCTACCAAGTGCACATAATCTAATTAGATATATATTTATGGAGATTCATTATTTTAATTTCAAGTTGTATGAAATTATTCTATGTAATTGAGAAAAAAAAAATTTCCTCTAACAACAAGATCGATGTTAATTCGACGTAGTAATAAATTATTGCATGTCAGATGTATCATGTGAATTATAGTAATCGGAACATTGAAATAATTCTTTGATATTCCAATATTCCTATCGCATTCATGGCGCTCCTTTTCCATTCCAATTCCATTTACAGAAATATATAGGAACAATTTTCAAATCCAGGTAAATCTGGAAGGTAAGGTCTCAAGTTATTCAAAGACCCAGAAAATCTCCTATTTTTCATGTGGAGGTCGATATACGAAGATAGTAGTTGATATTCAAATATTGATATTTCAAATATTGATATTTCAAATATTGATATTTCAAATATTGATATTTCAAATATTGATATTTCAAATATTGATATTTCAAATATTGATATTTCAAATATTGATATTTCAAATATTGATATTTCAAATATTGATATTTCAAATATTGATATTTCAAATATTGATATTTCAAATATTGATATTTCAAATATTGATATTTCAAATATTGATATTTCAAATATTGATATTTCAAATATTGATATTTCAAATATTGATATTTCAAATATTGATATTTCAAATATTGATATTTCAAATATTGATATTTCAAATATTGATATTTCAAATATTGATATTTCAAATATTGATATTTCAAATATTGATATTTCAAATATTGATATTTCAAATATTGATATTTCAAATATTGATATTTCAAATATTAAATAGACTAATATTATTTCAACATAGTGAACTGATCACATAATTTAAGGGGTAAAAAATTGCATTAAGGAATAAAAAAAAAAAGAATTATGAATGGCTATTATATTTTTTTCGAACGAAAATGTACGATATTAGTGTGAATCAGATAGTCGAAGGTAATGCAAACTAGAAAATTTAATCGATAAAATATGTTTTTGCTGCTAAGTTGAAGCGATTCACTCGAATTGTGATTTTAATTTATGCTTGGAAAGAGTTTGTATAGAAAAGTTTCCGAACTTATCAAATTAGTAATTATATCAAAACATTATTTTGTGTTTTTATTAGTGGGAAATTTGATTGGTTATTTATTTTATTTCTGGAACATTACAATTGGTATTCATATGTAAATAAATATAATTTTATAATTGTTTTCAAGTATTAGTATATTATAAATATACTTACATATTATTTATTATTTATTAACTTATACATGAGAGGAATATTATAATTGGTCTTCTCATTAAAAAAACATTAGTTTGTATATGTTCTCAAACAGTAATTTGTGTCTTATAAATTCACTTACATATTATAAATAAAGAAATAAAGAAAAAAATTCTAGGGACATATTTATGCGATTTGTTCGAAAATTGAAATTTCAATCTTCAGATAAAATTAGACACCGATCCATCATGTAAATTGATGGGTTTTTTTTTTTTTTTGCATATCTTGCAATCAATTGTTGACAATCAGAATCCAATTCTCTTCTCACTCACAATTATTTGATGATTCGACACATTTCCAAATTTTGAAATATTCCACAACTCATACGACTGCGATACCAATCTTTTATTTAATTCAAAGATGTGATTCAAGAGTGAATTGAATACTAATAAGCTATAGATCTGCAACTTATTTCCATATATATATTTTCTGTATTAACAGTTTTAATGATCTCAATTTGTAATGGATTCATTTGAAAAACTTTCAACTTGATGCATGGTGAAAAAGTACGAAAAATTTCGTCTATAATTATAATCTTCTGAAGTTCTTCTGACCCTAATTGAGTGAGTTATAATGAAACGATGGAGAAATTGAGTGGAGGTTAAATGCGTTATGGTGGAGCTGCTGAAGATGCCTTGCTAATTAATATAGAGATGTAATGGTGAAATAGAAAGTAGATAGTAAGATGACACTTATTACCTGCCTTCTTTTACTACTGTCTATTGAATTATATAACTCTTATGCGACTATAACTTGAATGATATTTAATACTTGCAATAGGATATTCTTTAAAATGAAAAATAAAAAGTTTAATCATTCTACTGTCAAAGTTCAAATAAAAATTATACTTAAAGCGAGAAACATAATCATTTTAAACCACTTATAGAATATGAAGTAAATTGTCATCAATCGTTTTAAATTTGAATATCTTTCTCTTTATACTGACAATTTTATATTATATGTTCTACAACACATATAAATGCTGCACTTTAAGAATTGAATACTTCGTATGATATCATTCTGCTACAAACTGTTGTTCATTAAATATCCTATTTCTTCTTATGATACGAAACTAATAAATCATTTGGTAATAAAAAATATATAATACTATGAATAATAGTGTGCATATTATATGTACAAAACTTTAACTTACTACAGTATATATTATTATATATGATTACCTGCCACATTATACACCATTGAACTGCTGACCTCAATGTTACATTAGTTAATTCCTGTTCGATAATATCTCACGTTAATTATTATGTACTGGCTTGAAGTCTTTAATTGGAAATCAATTAATGGGAAGACCAGTGATTTATTCACGAGTTTCTCTTTGGAGCTATAAAATAATGGAGTTTTATGATATATAAATGCATGGTATGGGGAATATGGATTTTAATATTCAGCAGCTATATTATTTTTTTTTTAAACAATTCTCATTTCAGTACAATTTTCACTTACAGAATTTATTTGTCCACTATTTTAAATGCTAATTTTATTCTCACTAAGGTTTGCCATAAAGTGTATTGAATTCATTTTTATGTAAGGATAATTATTCTTAGTTTTAATTATGTATAATGAAATTATTTTGATTGTTCTTCTTTATAATGCTTTACATGTAAATACAAGAGTAGAACTGAATGCTGTAAACTGTAAATGGTAAAATTTAATCAATAACAAATCACTTATTGAAATAATTCGAATTAAACAAAAGAAAGTAATGAACCAATTAAGGAATGATATTTTTACCCTTTAAATTATCTTATTAAAAATAATATTTATATAGAGCATATAACAGCATTCATTGTGTGAAATTAATGTTAGTTTTATCTTATACACAACGGATCTTTTTCCACCATCTTCAGTAAATTCATTATGTATAATGAACATTAATTTTTCCTTCCATTAATTTGGAAGGAAAACTACAAATGCATTGATTAATTCCCCATTATTTTATGCCTACAATTATTATTGTGTCTGTCACATGTATCTGATGGTTTGAAAGTAATTTAGAAACGCATAAATAATAGGTATTTACTTATGAGCTGGAATTTATTCTGGAACTCATTAATATTCAAGGTTCGGTGATGTGTTTATTCTATAAAAATATAGCTGTCATTATCACAATACATATAATAGTCTGCTATAGTATATAAGCGAAAAGAAGGGAAACATACTACTAAACAACATTCTAGTTATTTAAGTTACAAGTACCTACCTAGCAATAATATAATCTCTCTGTAACAAATCTACACAGTCTATTTGTATTTAAATTTTCCAGGTAACATTAGAGTCCAAATACGTAATGGATTATTAATCCTAACAATATCCTGCTATAAATTGCCACTTCTGATATCTATTTAATCCTTGGAAAGTATATGCTTGAGGATAATCCTTTTCCAAGCAATATTCATCTGAAATCTATTTAGAAAAAGCTAACAGAATTCAGCTAGTATTAACTATATATCATTGTCAAAATTATCTGGTATTTTTTTGAATATTCAATTAAATTCACAGTATTTTTCACTTAAAAAGTGAACAGTTAAGAATATACTCAAATGTTGTGAAATCTTTATTTTGGCCAAATATTTATGCATTTAAATTGTATTAACTGTCTAGGTGACTAAAAGATGTATTGTGATAGGGTTTGAAATGATCAGAGTTTGCCAATCTGTCCGATTTTTCCCCAATGCTGCAAAATAATTATTAGATGTATTCTGATGAACTTTTGGGCTTGCAAGGAATAGATTTACCTATTGAGATAACAATTCCAATTTCGTGATAAAAGATTTAATATTGAAACAATTAATAATTGTTTTAAGATAGAATTCTTTCACATGGACTGTTCTATGCAGAGGAGTAGAAAGTTATAGTGGGCCTATAGAAGATCAAGTGGACAGTTCATACTCTTCTGTCTCCACAGTATAACTTTCAATCAGGTTAACACAAACTCATTTCAGTGTAATTAATATTTTTGTTTTCTAAAGTATTACAAAAAACTATTATTTTTAGATCAATAATTTTTATATTTATTTCAATATAAAGTAAATGATCTTTTAGAACAGGTATTATTATACGGGCGTGGAAGATTGCTCAAAGGAAAACTGCCACTGTTGGAAAATTGCCACTGGGAAAAAGGTCACTGTGGGAAAACTGCCACCCGGAAAAATGCCACTGTGGGAAAATTGCCACTGGGAAAATTGCCACTGTGGGAAAACTGCCACTGTGGGAAAATTGCCACTGTGAAAATTGCCACTGTGGGAAAACTGCCAACCGGAAAATTGCCACTGAGGAAAATTGCCTCTGTACAAAATTGCCACTATGAAATATGTATATTAACAATATATTAACAAACTGAAAAAATATTTCACTCTATAAAAAAAATACCGGAGTGAATACAAAAGTATGCTAATTTTATATAAATAAAATTTTCAAGGGACAAACTAAAATTGAATATTTTAGTTTATGGAAAAATACCCAACTGAATACAAAAGTATGCGAATTTTATGTAAAGAAAATTTTCACTGTGCGTTCATCTTTCATTGACAAGTTAAAAAAACTTTTCGACGGTCAATGAGCCTGAGTGGCAAATTTCGGTTTGAAATATTTAAGCATAATTTGATAAGTAATTGATTTGAATTACTGAAATCCTTTGTCTAAGATGTAACTATTTATTGTGAAACTGATGCAACATGTTTTTTTGTTTTATCGTGAAATTAATGTATCAAGATTTTATTTATAATTGAAACTATAATCCACCAAAATTTTATTGATTATTGAATGCAACAAGATATTATTTATTATTGGTTTAACCTCTCCAGGGAACAATTAAACACATTAAGCTGAGGATTAATTGCGTATCAGCACACTCACACCCACCGACGGAAGAATTCACTTAGATCGAATAACTTTTCAAAATGAGATGTACTTACACATTGTAAAAATTCTTATATATTGAATTCTGATCAACATTGCATTCAGTACCTATGATTTTTGTGATTTTCAAGAAAAGAAATTCAGTATAAATTTATATATGTGCAGAGGCTATTTTCCGGGTGGCAGTTTTCCCCCAGTGGCAATTTTCCTCAGTGGCAATTATTCGGGTGGCAATCTTCCCCAGTGGCAATTTTCCCAGTGGCAGTTTTCCCTCAGTGGCAGTTTTCCCAGTGGCAGTTTTCACGATGGTAGTTTTCCCAGTAGCAATTTTCCCAGTGGCAATTTTCCTTGCACCATTATTATATGTGTATCAATGAATGTTTTTTTTAACAATAAAAGCTTTCATGAGGTTTTCTTAATAGTAAAATAGTAATAAGATATAACAATTATTTTAAATTATAATATGCCAATAATTTAAAACGTGAATGTATCAGTCTATTGGGATTGATATTATTATTAAATAAGCAAAATAGGAACAACCACTTACACAAAATGTATGACATGGCTATTCATTGCATCATGTAGAATTGTATTACTTCTATTTATCACTGCAGTATTAATATAAATATCTTTTACCGTTAAACTTCAATAATATAATTAAGAAGTGCTACTCCAATAATTTAATTAACTCATTCAGTTCACCTATTTTTCTCACAGGAAATTAAGTGTCGTTTTTGTTGTCAAACTCCAGTAAAACTCTCCTCGTTCTTTAGAGTATAATGCAAATAAACCTCAAAGAGAATCTCAAGATTTCCTTACATTATTTATTCTGTAGAATATTCAATATAAAGAGCCATTCCTCTTCCATTCCTTTTAACCATTAAAATAGAACTCAGGCGGTATTTTTGTACGTTGTACATGTTCATTATATTAATTTTTTCTTTCCAGTTTTCTTTTTTTCATTATTATAATATTTATTATAGGGAATAAATGATGTTAATATAACTTTGTTGGAGTTGTTTACAAATTGATATTCAATATATATTATTGGTTTGATTCAATATCTTATTCCTGATTTAATAAAAAATACTAAATAGAATAAAATTGTTACTACATATATTAAAAAGGTATATTCTGTTTGAATTCACTTTACATAAAATAATAACTTACTAATTTTTTTTCAGATTGGTATTAATTATCAAAAGTGAATTGTTAATATTGTGTTATAGAGGAATTTCATATACATATCTAACATTATATAGACGTGAACTTATACTAATGGATATCAAACATGTTCATTCTAACAGTGATAAAGTGCATATAAAGTGACTATATTTTAATTTATAACAGTAATAGATTGATAATAAAAGTGATATAAAAATAGAGAAAGAGTGCAATCCCCACCAGTGAAGATGGACAAACAATTCACTGCAGACTCTCTCGTCTGTTCACCTCAAAAAGTAAGAACTTTGCCTGCGTTCTGTTGTTGTAAATTAGTAAGAACTTTGTCTGCGTTCTGATGTTGTAAATTAGTAAGAACTTGCCTGTGTTCTGATGTTGTAAATTAGTAAGAACTTTGCCTGCGTTCTGATGTTGTAAATTAGTAAGAACTTGCCTGTGTTCTGATGTTGTAAATTAGTAAGAACTTTGCCTGTGTTCTGATGTTGTAAATTAGTAAGAACTTTGCCTGCGTTCTGATGTTGTAAATTAGTAAGAACTTGCCTGCGTTCTGATGTTGTAAATTAGTAAGAACTTTGCCTGCGTTTTGATGTTGTAAATTAGTAAGAACTTTGCCTGTGTTCTGATGTTGTAAATTAGTAAGAACTTTGCCTGTGTTCTGATGTTGTAAATTAGTAAGAACTTTGCCTGTGTTCTGATGTTGTAAATTAGTAAGAACTTTGCCTGCGTTTTGATGTTGTAAATTAGTAAGCACTTTGCCTGTGTTCTGATGTTGTAAATTAGTAAGAACTTTGCCTGTGTTCTGATGTTGTAAATTAGTTAGAACTTTGCCTGCGTTCTGATGTTGTAAATGAATGAGAATTCGATTTCAGTTAAACATAATCTTGGTAGACCTAAAATTAATATATCCATGTGTTATGCTGACACAAATATTACAGTATAATTAGCCATCTTTATACAAATAAATCTGATGATATTATAATTATTTAAGTAATACCCTACAATAAATTGCAGGTATTTTTAGCCTATAGTTCTCTAACTGCCTATCAGTTGCGATATTTTGGCGCATAGTGTTTACTTTGTTTGCTCATATCAGTTATTGAATTCTGTGCCAAAGGATTATGGAGGGATGAGTAAAGTGAAGAGACTTTGCCTTAGGAATGTCTAGTAATAAAACTGGTAGAAGATTTAAATTACTATTGTGATAAGATTCATTATCATTACCAATGAATAATATATTAGATTTAAAGGTTTTTTTTATGTTCTAATACTATTACAGAGGATATAACATCATTTTATTTACTATGTATAGTGAAGGAATTAGTTTAAAATATCCTTTTTATTTTAGTTTGGTAACTCTTTCCAAGGTATAACTTGTTTAAGTATTATTACAAATCTAATTACAAGTGCGAAACTAAGATTGACATAAACATAAACAAATAATTTCATATGTCGTACATTTCTAGTTCATATGTTCCTATGTCATTCAAAATACGAGAGATTTTCTCGAACTGATTTCAGAAATAGAGACTAAATGGTGCGTGAAATTTACGGATGTTTCACCTCCATCAGATACCAGCAGCAACATCAGTTAATTAGAGATGTTCCTGAGCAACTTTGAGATAAGTTTCAAAATATCTCGTCTGTTGCAGACAAGGGGAAAGTACTGAATACTTTCTATGCCAAAGTCAATAGAGGAGAAGTTGCTGAAGAGATCCATTGTTGTACCTAAATAGAACGTGTACAACAAGTGAATCTTTACCATGTCCATG